>PITA01001329.1:0-21223 GCA_004023965.1 Spilogale gracilis
GTCATCTCCCCTCACAACATCTCTCCTCATATCATCTCCCCTTGCATTGCCTCCCCTCGTGTCATCTCCCCTCACAACATCTCTCCTCACATCATCTCCCCTCACATCATCCCCCCTTACATTGCCTCCCCTCGTGTCATCTCCCCTCACCCATCATCTCCCCTCACATCATCCCCCCTCGCATTGTCTCCCCTCGCATCAGCTCTGCTCACACCATCCCACAGTCTACCTCAGCCACTGAGGTGTCTCTCACCCTTGAACAGGCCATGTTCCTGCCTCTTGGGTATGGCCTTCGCTATACCTCTGCCCCGAATCCTCTTCTCTCCTCTTTGCCCCCTCACGTGGCCCACTGTCCTTCTTGGTTATAGTCTTGGCGTTTGTTCACGTGAGTAGCTAGTGAGTGGCTGCCTTCCCAGTGAGGCCAGGGAACGACCTGGTCTTGCTGTAGGTCAAAGACATGGTCTCTCTTTTTCTTATTATTTCTTCAACACTTACTGTAGTACTTGGAATAAGGTAGACACACAATAAATATTTACTGAGTACTGATTGCCCCGTGATGGCAGACTCTGTCTTACAAACTCTCTTATATGTAGATCCTGGCACAGTGCCTGACACGCAGTAGGTGTCTAATAAATGTATTTTGGGTGAGTGAATGAACATTGCTTCACACTTGCTACCCTGGGAAGTACCATCCTTTACCTCAAGGAAGTAAGTTTCTATTTAGGACCATAATTTGTACTCAGGTGAAAGAAGTAAGAGTTAACAGGCAACGAGAATAAGGATTCCGCTTCTGGATCAAACCTGGATTGGAAGCCTGCTGGCTTCACCACTTTCTAGTGGTGGGGATTTTAGCAAGTTCCTCAACCTCTCTGAGCCTCAGGTTCCTCTTCTGTCAAATGGGATAACAATATCTATTTCACTGAATCGTGAGAATAAGCTGGAAGAAACGTCCGTGTGGGGTCTCACACGGGGCTTGGCTGACTGTGCCTACTGCTGACTAGCCATGTTAGGTACCGTGGTTATTAATTCAGAAAGCCCCTCTGCATTTTAGGTGCGGTGAGGCCGTTGATGAACACCATGACTCTAAGCAAGTGTGTTCACTTTTCTGAGCTTCAGCTTTCTGCTGTGTAACCTGAGGTGGTTGGGTGACAGGTTCTTTCTAGGTGTGACATTCTATTTAGTGTAGAGACAGCTAGATCAGCGGGACAAGAATGGTCAGGAAAGCTTCCGGGAGCAGGGGGACTGAGCCACATCTGGAAGGTCAAGTAGAATTTGCTTAAGCAGAGAAGCGAACATGAGGTACGCCAACCAAGGGGGGTGGCACGTTCAAGGCCGTGTGGTGGGAGGGGCATGGGGCATTTGGGGAATGGGTAGAGTGAAAAGGATGGGCATTTAGGGCTCATGGGAAAGCAGTGTAAGGCTACGACAGATCCCTAAGAGGGGCACCCCCCTCATTCCCAAAGAAGGAGGGTTTGGGGGGGTGATATAGCTTACGCTGGATGAATGAGGAGAAGGTAGGGAGCTGGAATCAGCGAAACCAGCCAGGAGACCCGTAACCCTTCTGGCACAGGCTAACGCGGGCCTGGCCTGGGGTCTGGCAGGAGAAGTGACTGGGAAGAGAAAAATTCAGCGTGAATGAATGACACAGCCTGGTGGCAGAGCAGACAGAGAGAGTCAAAGAGATTTCTTGATGCTTGCTGCACTGACAGAAGTGCGTCCTAGGGAAAATTGGATTGTGCCCTAGAAAGGTGCATCACTGGTTGTCAACCCAGAAGGAGACCCGGCATCCCGCAGCCGAGGTTGGGGCCTCCTCACCGAGACCCGGCACCCCGCAGCCGAGGTTGGGGCCTCCTCACTGGAAGCTAGCGGCCGTGGGGAGAAGGCAAGCACCAAGATCTGTTTCTACTCCCCACATTTCTGAAACCAAATGTGGGAGTTTCCCACACGAAGCAATTCTCCAGGTCTCTGCGGACATCAACTAGATGCCCTGCAATTTAATTCAGCTCTGCCACTAATTACCCGCAGTTAGTGTAGACCTTATAGGATAGAGGATGTCCCACGAGCCCCCCTCCCCCCAATTCAGACACTGTTTGCAAGTCGTGGGTCACCGAATTACCTTCTGCTCAACTTGCCTCCAAGTAGGAGGTTCCCATGACCCCCTCCGTAGGTTTGATATATTTGCTAGAATGGCTCCTGGAACTCAGGGAAAGTTTACTTCCTGTTACCGGTTCATGATAAAAGATAGAACTCAGAAACAGCCGTTATGGAGGAAATGCATGGGGCCAAGTGCGAGGGAAGGAGCGTCCATGCCTCCCGCGGGCAGTGCCCCCGTCCCGCTCATCCCATGAGCACCAATCCGGAAGCTTTCTGACCCCTGACATTCAGAGGTGTTGTTTTTGTTTTTGTTTTAATGGAAGTCCCATGACAGAGGCACAAATGATCAAGTCACTGGCTGTTGGTGATCAGCCGAGTTTCCAGCCCCTTTCCCTGCCCTGTAATCGTCCTTTGGTCTTTCTGGCGACCAGCCCCATGCTGGAGTTATCTAGGCCCCACCGACAAGTGGGCCTAAGCTCAGGTATGCTTGAAGGGAGCTTACTCTGAATAACAACTAGCTGGGTAAGTAACTTGGCTTCCAGTGGGTGGCTTTGGGGTGAGCGGTGTCCCGGCTGTATCCCATTGGCAGGACCCAGCGGGAAACTGTCTGGAATAGGTCTGGGCTCCAGCACAGCGTAGGGGTTGGAACACCAGTGCCCCAGTCCCACCGACCTCAGTGCTGAGCTCAGTCACAGTGTCCTCCTCCGTAGGTGCAGATTAACTTGGTCAGTATCTTTGAAGGGTCTGGTATACAGTAGGTGCTCAATAAATAGTAGACATCTGAAACTTGTAAAAGATGGGAAGAGGTGAGGCAGCCAGATCCAAATGCAGACGCTAAGGAAAGAGAAGTTCCTATTCCCGCTTTGCCTCCTGCCCAGTGTAGGCTGTACCTAAGGGCTCTGAAGGGAACTTCCTGGCGAGGCCTCCTGACGGTTTCCGTCTCCACTTGCATGCCTAGAACTGTGACCTTTTATTTAGCCAACATGCATCATTTTTTTTTTTAAGATTTTATTTACTTATTTGACAGAGAGATCACAAGCAGGCGGAGAGGCAGGCAGAGAGAGAGGAGGAAGCAGGCTCCCTGCTGAGCAGAGAGCCCGATGCCGGCCTCGATCCCAGGACCCTGAGATCATGACCCGAGCTGAAGCCAGAGGCTTTAACCCACTGAGCCACGCAGGCACCCCCATGCATCATTTTTGATGGCAGCTTTGGCAGTTCATTCTGAGGCTGTGGGGTACTGATGTCCTTGTGTCCAGGTCTCCTTTCTCCATCCTGGTTCAACAGCTTCCAAGAGAAGAGCGGTTCTCGGAGTGCAGTTCCTGGACCAACGGTGGTGTCATCACCCGGGAACCTGTCAGAAAGGCAGATTCTGGGGCGCTTGGGTGGCTCAGCCATTAAGCGGCTGCCTTCAGCTCAGGTCATGATCCCAGGGTCTTGGGACTCAGGAAGCCTGCTTCTCCCTCTCCCACTCCCCCTACTTGTGTTCCCTCTCTTGCTGCCTCTCTCGCTGTCAAATATGAATAAAATTTTTAAAAAAGAAAGATATGCAGATTCTGGGGGCTTCATCCCAGACCGAATAAATCAGTGGCAAGACCTCCAGGTGACTGAACAGACTAGCATTTGAGAACCACTGCCTTGAGTGCTGTAGACCACAGTTGTGTTACGTGCAAGCGATGATGCTCAGAGGAATTTACCACCTGGGGAACAGTGAGCCAATCATTTTTCAGCATTTCCAAAAGACAGTTCTGTGCACTGTAAATAATCTAGATCCCAAGCCTGTGACTGTAGGTGAGATAAGACTGAGTGGTCTCTGCATGTGAACTTCTTAAATTTAAATTACACAGGAGTCCCGAGTGTGGGACTGAAACTTAGGGACATTAGCAGTTGCTAAGCTGCATGTTTTTGCATTTGAATTTTAGTAACAGAAATGTGCCCCAATTTTCTTTTTAGAATAGGAAAGGTAAGAATTATTCAGTCTCATCCCTCTTCTCTTCTGATTTTTTTCAAAACAGTTTTCTAATTCCAGAGAAGAGTCTGGGCTCTTAGAGGCATGCTCCTCATCTGGTTTTCCAAGCTTTGTCCTGGAAAATGCAGTCTGGGGGAAGGCAGTTTAAAGAGTAATCATCCGGGGCGCCTGGGTGGCTCAGTTGGTTAAGCGACTGCCTTCGGCTCAGGTCATGATCCTGGAGATCCAGGATCGAGCCCCACATCGGGCTCCCTGCTCGGCAGGCAGCCTGCTTCTGCCTCTCTCATTCCCCCTGCTTGTGTTCCCTCTCTGGCTGTGTTTCTCTCTGTCAAATAAATAAATAAAATCTTTAAAAAAAAAAAAAAAGAGTAATCATCCGCGTCCAGTCTAGAATGCGGAGTTCGAGGGCAGGTATGTCCTTCGTCCTAAACAGGAGGAATACTGCGTCGATGATGCAGCGGATGTCAAGCCTGGCTTGGCTGGTCCCCGGATTATCCACCCACCCCCAGCCCAGCCCCTGCAGGGACCCTGCGGTCCTTGCTCCAGCTTGGCGCCAACCCTGCCCATACACTTAAGACATCGCTCCACGTGTTTCTAATTCGTTTACACTTCACTCATCAGCATGTGTTGGGTGAGCACCCTGCCACGTCCGAGTTTTATGAGCTGCGTTTATGAGGCTGCTTTTCTCGAACAGGGATATCATATATTCCACCAAAAAAAAAAAAAAAAAAAGGGAACTCGAGCCTGGGAAATGAAAGTTTCGCTGCTAAACTTGGAGTGAACTTGTGAAGTTTGAGTGCAGCCGAAACTAAGCACAGATGTTGCCCGTTCTCTAAGAATAGTCTTGTGTATTTATGCACAGGATCTCTCTGCTTTTCTTACCTGAAATTTTCTCCCTGCATACATGAGGATGGGAGAATGTGCAGTTATGGGAAAAGTGTGAGCCTTGTTTCCCGCCACTCTTGATTCCCACCTAATGCAAACCTAGGAAGTAGCAAAGCTAAGGGCTGGAGTCTCAACCCCACCCCAACGGTTTGCTTTCCTGGAGAGAAGCATTTTGTTTTGATGTCCCACTTATGCAAAGTTCCTGAAAAGACAGTGGGGAGTTGGACAGTTTTGTGCTCATTTTGAACAGAGATGGGAAGGAGCCTACCATTGACAGAAACTGTGCAGAAGAAGGGGCGCCTGGGCGGCTCAGTTGGTTAAGCGACTGCTCAGCTCAGGTCATGATCCCAGAGTCCCGGGTTTGAGCCCTGCATCGGGCTCCCTGCTCCGTGGGAAGCCTGCTTCTCCCTCTCTCACTCCCCCTGCTTGTGCTCTCTCTCTAGCTATGTTTCTCTCTGTCAAATAAATAAATAAAATCTTAAAAAAAAAAAAAAAAGAAACTGTGCAGAAGGATTCTGTTTCTGGGAACTTGAATGTTGAACCTGAGATCTGCCATTCGTTTTAAAAATTCACTTTTTATCATTTCATCCAAATAATGTGAGCCTCTATTTTACAGAAACAAATAGTTCCATGACTTTGCCCACACCCACTATTTCTTACTCCCCAAGTATTTTAGCTGTTCTTCTGATGTAGCTTCATATCTATAAATACGGCTTGTGTTGTTGCTTCCAAATGTTTCACTTTCAGGTGTGTTCTGTTGACAATGAGGACAGAGCCCACTTTCCTCACCCTCTCCTTCCACCGCGCCTCAAGTGCACACTTCTCACCCCACACTTTCTCCATGTAATTATGTTTTGCTTTCGCTTAGATGACTAACCACTGCTTACAGTGTGACTGGGTGCAGGCTCTTCGCAGCTGAGCCGTATGACGGACTAGCTTAGTTCGGGTCTCCAGGATGCTGAGCCTGAGGCAGGGGTTCATGTCTGCTGCTTACAGGCAAGTCATTCTGGAACAAGTCCTGTGGGGACCTGAGATGCAGAGTGGGACAGCTCTGAGCTGGGCTAGCTTGCAGAGTTCCCCAGAATAGATACCTGCTCAATCTTTATGCAACTACATGGACCAATCTCTGGGCTCTCTGTGGGGAAGAGGCTTAACTTGTGAGGGAGTGCCGCTTGGGCTGAGGGCAAGTTCCAGAAAGACAGCTTTGAGCTACCCGCAGAGGACACTCCCAGCTGCTGGGGGAATCCTGACCTCATCCACGGTGCGGGTGGGTGATCTGAGCTTCACACTGTAGCATCCCTTCCAGGTGCCGTGCTGACTTCTCTCTTCCTGCAATTGTTATTTTCTTTGTTGTTAATAAAAACCTTTTTCTTTTTAGTTTGTCTGCTTTTCTGTGTACTTCACATTAATGCAACCCCAAGCACTTCTAAACTGTGTAAATCTTCCGTCAATTACTTGATATCTCAATATCATAAAATATCAGTATCTTAAAATTGATTGGATATTTTACCCATTCCACCTTCTCCTTGACCACCCCCTCTTGTTTTAAGCAGCGTGGAGCCTGAGACTGGGCCTGAACTCACAACCCTGAGATCAAGACCTGAGCTGTGATCAAGAGTCAGACACTTAACTGACTGAGCTCCTGCCCCTCTCCTTGACCTTCTGACCTGCTCCAGCCCTAGCCTCATGCACACTTGTCTTGTCAGGATCCCCTTTCATCCTAGTCTTGTGCATTCCCTCTTGCTTCTCTCCTGGGTTAGATCTTCTATTTCCTGGATCCCACACCTTCTACTTTCTTATTAGTCTGTTCTTTCATTATGGTAAAATATGTTCTCTAGGAAGTGTGCATGAGAGGGAAATTGTACAATAATTGGATTTCTGAAAATGCCTTTATTTTTTTCTGAGAGGTGGATAACTTGACTAGGTATAGAATTCTAGTGATTGACAGAAAACTCTAGAAATGACTTTCATTCAAAAATCACAAGCTGTTGCTCAATTATCTTCTCACTTTCAGAGTTTTTGTTGAGAAATCCAGTACTGTTTTATGTGTTTGTTTCTCTTTGGTAGCCTCTGTTATCTTTTCTTTGTCCCACGTGTCTTAAAATTTCACAGCCGTGTGCCTTGGTGATAGTCATTATCATCCATTCATTGGGAGACACTACTTATGTTCCTGCAGGTCTTACGGAGTAGGCCAGGAATGCGAGACCTTGCCCACCCCAAAACCAGGTCATTTCTGAAGGTCCTGTTTGCAGTGAGCAACCTTGAAGGATGAGATACATCTCTGCGCAGGACAAAGAACAGGGCTCCTTATTGTTTCTCCGTAAATGCAACAGGTCCCTCAAGCAAAGCGTCCCTCAGCCGTGTGTGCCATATTCGTCCGGGCCCCTGTGCATGGCCTCTGTGAGACTTGGGGGCAAGGGGAATTGATACAAATATGCTGATGCTCATGCTACTGGCTCTTCCAAGAGCAATAAAGTCCTTTATCTCTGACTCAGGAGTTTTGTATCCTCTGTTTATAACCATGAAACAGTCAGGCTCGCTTATTAATTATAAGTAAGGTAAAATCAAATCTTACCTCTAACACCATTGTCCTGGGCACTTGGTAGACTCCTTCGATCTGGAAACAAGTTTTGGGGCTGCCTGGGCGGCTCAGTGGGTTAAGGCCTCTGCCTTCGGCTCGGGTCGCGATCACAGGGTCCTGGGATCGAGGCCCGCATCGGGCTCTTGGCGGGGGGCCTGCTTCCTCTGCCTACTTGTGATCTCATTTTCTCTGTCAAATAAATAAATAAAATCTTAAAAAAATTTTTTAAAAAAGAAACAAGTTTTCTTGAATTATTTATTTGATGATTTCTTGGAGCTCTAGGAAGCTAACTGCCTTTTTTTTATATAACAGCTTTATTGAGATAAAATTCGTATACCATAAGAGCCACCAATTTAAATACTGCAGTTTAGTGTTTATTAGTGTATTTAGAAGATTGTACAGTTATTATGACTAAATAATTTCAGTGTGGATCCTGAGAAGAAAGTCCATACCATGAGCATTTACTTTACATTCTGTCCTCTGGGAACTATAATCTACTTTCTACCTTTATAGATTTGCCTATTCTGAACATTTTGTATAATTGTAATTAGACAATAGGTGACTTTTTATGACTGGCGTCTTATATTTGGGACAACGTTTTCAAGACTCATCCATGTCGTAGTATGAAACAGTACTTCTTTCCTATCTGTTGAATAATATTCCACATATGATATACCACATTTTAAAAAAATATTTCATTTATTCGAGAGAGGGAGAGAAGCAGAGGGAGAAGTGAGCCCAATGTGGGACTTGATCTCAGGACCCTGGGATCATGACCTGAGCTGAAGGCAGCCGCTTAACCGCTTAACCAACTGAGCCACCCAGGTGCCCTGATATACCGCATTTTGTTATTCATTTGTAAGTTTAGGGACATTTAGATTGTTTCACTAGAGAAACACAGCCAGAGAGTGAGCACAAGCAGGGGGGGTGAGAGAGGGAGAAGCAGGCTTCCCGCTGAGCAGGGAGCCCGATGTGGGACTCGATCCTGGGTCTCCAGGATCATGACCTGAGCCGAAGGCAGTTGCCTAACCAACTGAGCCATTGAGGCGCCCCGTACACGTTTTTTGAAGTATATTTTCATTTCTCATAGGTATGTACCTGAAAGTGGAATTGCTGGGTCATATGGTAACACTGTGTTTAACATCCTGAGAAATAGCCAATGTATTCCAAAGAAACTCTTCCATTTTATAATCCTATCAGCATTGTACAAAAGTTCTGACTTCTCTACATCTCCTCTTCTTGTCTTTTTTTTTTTTTAAGATTTTATTTATTTACTTGACAGAGAGATCACGAGTATGCAGAGAGGCAGGCAGAGAGAGAGGAGGAAGCAGGCTCCCTGCTGAGCAGAGAGCCTGATGTGGGACTCGATCCCAGGACCCTGAGATCATGACCTGAGCTGAAGGCAGAGGCTTTAACCCAGTGAGCCACCCAGGTGCCCTATTGTCTTTTTAATTTTAGCCATCCTAATATGTATGAAGTGCTATCTCATTATGGTTTTGACTTATATTTCCTTAATGACAAATGATATTGAGCATTTTTTCATGTGTTTATTAGCCATTTATATGTCTTCCTTGGAGAGATGTCTATTCAAATTCTTTGCCCATTTCTTTTTAATTGAATTGTCTTTTCACTATTGAGTTGTGAAAGTTCTTTATAGATTCTAGATACAAGTGCCTTCTCTGATATATGATTTGCAAAAATTTTGTTCCATTCCTTTAGTTGTCATTTCATTTTCTTAGTGGAGTTCTATGATGAAGCCCGATTTTTCTATTTTTTTCTTTTTTTACTTGTGGTTTTGATATCATATTATTTAAGAAATCAGTGATGAATCCACTATAATGAAGACTTATGCCTGTGTTTCTGCTAAGAATTTTTTAGTTTTAGCTCTTACATTTAGGTTGATGTTCCCTTTTGAGTTAATTTTTATGAATGGTGTGAGGTAGGAGTCCAGCTTTATTTTTTTGCATGTAGGTAGGCAAAGTTGTCCCAACACTATTTATTGCAAAGACTGTTCTTCTCGCATGGATTGTCTTGGCACTCTTTTCAAAAATCAATTGACCATGTATATAAAGGTTCATGCCTGGAGTGTCAGGTCTATTCTGTCAATCTATATGCCAGGCCTTATGATATCAAACTGTCTTCACTGCTGTACTTTTATAGTAAGTTTCAAGATCAGGAAGCATGAGTCCTCTTTCCAAGGTTCTCTTTCCAAGGTTATTTTGGCTATTGGTTTCTTTCTTTCTTTCTTTTTTTTTTTTTAAATATTTTATTTATTTGACAGAGAGAAACACAGCTAGAGAGGGAACACAAGCAGGGGGAGTGAGAGAGGGAGAAGCAGGCTTCCCGCTGAGCAGGGAGCCCGATGTGGGACTCGATCCCGGGTCTCTGGGATCATGACTGGAGCCGAAGGCAGTTGCTTAACCAACTGAGCCACCCAGGCGCCCCTCTTTCTTTCTTTTTTAAAGATTTATTTATTTACTTATTTATTTGACACAGACAGAGAGAGAGAGTGAGTGCGCACAAGTAGGGGGAGTGTCAGGCAGAGGGAGAGGGAGAAGCAGAGTCCCTGCTGAGCAGGGAGCCTGATGCAGGACTCAATCCCAGGACCCTGGGATCATGACTTGAGCTGAAGGCAGCCGCTTAACCAACGGAGCCACCTAGGCGCCCCTGGCTATTGGTTTCTTGCATTTCCATATTAGTTTTAGGAATAGCTTGTCAATTTCTGTGAAAAAGACAGCTGGTGTATTGATTGGTATTGTGTTGAATCTGTAGATCAATTTGGGGAGTATCACAATCTTAATAATATTAAGTCTTTGGATTCATGAACATGGGGTATCTTTCCATTTATTTAGATCTTTCTGAATTTCTTTCAAAAATATTTATAGTTTTCAGTGCATAAGTCTTTAACTTCTTGTGTTAAATTTATTCCTAAATATTTCATTCTTTTTGATGCTACTGTAAATGGAATCATTATCTTGATTTCATATTCACATTGTTTTTTTGTAGTATATAGAAATATAATTGATTTTTACATATTGATCTTATATCCTGTAACCTCAATCAACTTTTTATTGGTTCAGATAGCTTTTTGGTGCATTCAAAAATTTTTCTATATACATGATCTGGTCATCTGTGAATACAGATAGTTGTACTTATTCCCTTTCAATCTAGATTTTTTTTTTTTTGGTCTAATTTCCCTGGTTAGAAGTTCTTTTTATTTCTGTAAAGTCAGTAGTAATGTTCCTCTTTATTCTTGATTTTAGTGTTACAAGTTTTCTCTCTTTCGTTCTTGGTCAGTCTATCCAAAAGCTTGTCAGTTTTGTTTATCTTTTAAAAAAACCAACTCTGGGTTTCATTGATTTTCTCTATTGTTTCTCCCTTCTCTGTATAATTTGTATACATTCCAGGTTTCTTCCTTCTGTTGGCTTTGGGTTTAGTTTGTTCTTCTTTTTCTAGTACTTAACATGGGAGATTAGGTTACTGATTTGAGATCTTCTTTTTGAACATAGGTGTTTACAGCTATGATTTTTCCTCTAAGCACTGCTATAGCTGTTTCCCATGTTTCAATGTGTTGTATTTTTATTTTTATTGACCTCAAAGTTTTTCCTTATTTTCCTTGTGTTGTTTTCTAGATCAGTTATTCACAAGTATGTTAATTTCCACATATTTTTGAAATCCCCAAATTTCTTTCTGCTTTTGAATCCTGATTTCATTGCACTGTGGTGAGTGAACATACTTTCTATGATTTCAGCCCTTGTAAATTTTTTAAGGCTTGTTTTACGACCTAACATTTGGTCCCTGCTGGAGAATGTTTCATGTATACTTGAGAAGAATGAGTATTCTGCTGTTGTTGGGTGGAATGTTGTATAGACAGCTGTTGGGTCTAGTTGGTGTATAGTGTTGTTCAGGTCTTCTGTTTCCTTGTGATCTTCTGTCTAGTTGTTCCGTTCATTACTGAAAGTGTGGTATCAACATTTCAAACTATTATTGTTGAATTGCCTATTTCTCCTTTTAGTTCTTTCAGTCTTCATGTTTTTGGAGAGCTCTGTTGTCTTCCTAATGCATTGACTCTTTTGTCATCCTAAAACGCTATTATTTGTCTCTAGTAACAATTTTTATCTTAATGTCTATTTCGTGTGATATTAGTATAGCCACTCTAGCTGTCTTTTGACAGTATTCTCATTGTTTTTATGAAGGAGTTGATAGTCGAAGGCTTTGAGCTAAACTCAAAATGGAGTTTGGAAAATGGAATTGCTGATTATTTCTTCACCGTGCTTACAGATGATTTTTCTGGTTTTAGGCCTGCTTTCTGTCCAAAGCTGTCTCTTGGAGATGCAACAGTACTTGCCGGCTTTGTTACTTCAATTCCTGCTTAGGCTCAATTTTCTTGGGTCTGCTATGTCATTTCCATGCGTTGTTTTGCTTCCTATCTTCCAAAATTTTGTAACTGTTAACTCCTTTCTATTTTCTTTGCCCTTTATCACGTAAAAAATGTCTTTACTCTTGGGGTGCTGGGTGGCTCAGTTGGCTAAGCATCTGCCTTCAGCTCAGATCATGACCTCAGGGTCTTGGGATTGAACCTTGCTTGGCTCAGCCCCCCTGCCCCCCTCAGCCGGGAGTCTGTTTCCTCCCTCTCCCTCTGCCCCCCCCACTCATGTTTTCTCTCTCTCTCTCAAATAAATAAATAAATCAATAAATAAAATTATTCTTTAAAAAGTGTCTTTTTATCAGTGGGTTTTCCAAAGGAACACAGGTCAGTGAGTGATTTAAATATTTACCCTGTATTTGAGGGTAGCGTTTGCTGTCAGCTGCTTTACTCTAAGTCACCTGAATTTTCTTATATAATCTGTGACTTTTTTTTTAATAATAAGAGGGATTTTTTTTTTACCATCAGGGATCCAGATACCTGGTAATATTCTAAATGTAGTTACAGATAGCGCTTAGGTTACCTTTGAAATTTAGGTGTGGAATTTGAACATCTTGGATTCAAAATAATCATTGGCTGTTCTCAAGCCTTCTTTCTAACTGCTTGATTTTCCTTAGAGCAGTGGCTCCCAAGCTTGAGTGCCCCAGAAGGACCCTGAGGGCTTGTTTAGAGTACAGCTTGCCGGAGTTTCTGCTGTAGGAGCTGGAGGTGAGGCCCCAGACTTTGCATTTTCAACAAGTTCCTGTGTGATGCTGTGCTTCCGGCCCTGGGACACACTGAGAATCACCCCCTCAGTGTGTGGAATATAAAGATGTTCCCTTTCAGGGTGGGGAGGACTTTTGGGAAGCAGATGAGAGCAGAGATGGAGAGCATCAAGAGAACCAGGGAAAGATGTGCCCACTTTGCTCTCAGCCCATCGCTCGCTGCTCTTGGACATTCTTCTGTTTCCTCCTCTGCACTGAAAAAGACATGATAAAGTCTGCTTAGAGAACAGGCTCTTGGCATGAGAATTGTAACTGTATTCGGGGGCGAGGGGGAGGAGCAGGGATTATCCATGAAAAACCTTAATCTGAGGTCCTGCAAACATATTTTTTTGTGGAATTGTAAAGTGGCTAGGGAGTGTGGGCAGGGCCCAGAGAAGTCTGTCCTTCTGTACTTTCTTGGGGGGGCACCAGGTTGAGTATTGATAAGGGAGCAGGATTCTAGGCAGTTGTATTAGGTGGTCCCTCGTCCACAGGTTTCAGTTCTTTGATAAGAACTGAGCCCCCTTTTTCCTTCTTGCGGGTCTGAGAAGGCAGGGACACTGTCTAAGCCACATAGGCAGAGGGTCAGACCGAGTGGCTGGTTTGGATCACAGGTAGGAGGAGCCCAGACTCAAACCCAGTCCTCCAGGTTGTTTTCATGAGGCTGTTTGGAGATTCTGCCGTAATTGTCTCATTCGGCCATGTTTTTTTGTTGTGTTGTTGTTCTCAGAATGTTCTTCTGTAATACGGTTGCGAATATTGAGAAATAAAAATGTGGCTGCAAAAGATAGTACCCCAAAGGCTGGAGGTAGTTGGGAGAAAGCCAGGAGAAGGGAGAACTCCAAACCCTTGCCCCATGGGAGGCTGTCTTCAGACACTTTTATTACTTAAAGGCACTGACCTTGGATAGGTCCTGCTGTCACCACAGAAAGTGAGGAGTTGGGAAGCTGAGGAAGGGTCCATGTAGACAGATGATCTGAGAAAGCAAGCTTTGGAGACTAGCTTACCCCTTCCTTGTCACCTCCTTTCTCAGGCCTGCTGTGATGTTTTTAATCTATGAAAAGAGGGCTTGGTTTTAGGTAACTCCCGAAGGTGTTTCCATCTTTGATTTTCCCGAGATCACCTCTTATATCTTTTGGGCAGCCAGGGTAAGAAACCCTGTCTCTTGACTTCTAAGATAGACTTCGGAGCACACAGAAGTTTCAGAGTTCCCTAAACCTGTGGTTCCAGAGGCCGCGTGTTATTTCCTGTTAGTGGTTTTCAGTGGCTTTGGAGTGAAGTCCATTGCTATGACAGTCAGCCAGCCACACTGGGGAAAATATGATGTATTGTGTTGTGTGGAAAAAGTCAGTGTTATCCAATCCAGTAATCAGATTTTCAGACAAAGGCATGACCCTGGGACTTGCTGTCTATGGCTAAGCATAGCGTTCGTCTTGTCTCCAAAAACAGTTAAAAAAAAAATTCAGTGTGTACTTGGCTTAGGGTCTGTTTTGGATATGGAAATATGTCTTGCCTGATAAATGTTCTCATTCTTATTTTGGAGGCAGCTAAATTGCTCTGAAGGTATTGGTTGTAGCATAATTAACTTAGCATTTATTAAGCACTGACTGTGTGCCAGGCTCTGTGTGAAATAACAGAAATAGAAAGACTCTGTAGGGAAATATATCCAGTTGGGGGGAGAGGAAAGAAAGGCAAAAGAAAAAAAAAAAAGGCTGGGGCACCTGGGTGGTTCAGTCGGCTGGGCAACTGCCTTTGGCTCACGTCATGATCCTAGGGTCCGGGGATCGAACCCCGCATCGGGCTCCCTTCTCAGCGGGGAACCTGCTTCTCCCTCTACCCACTGCTCACATGCTATCTCTTGCTATCTCTGTCTTAATAAAAATAAATAAAATTTTTCAAAAAGGAAAAAGGAAAAAAAGGCCAATATTTATTTATTTATCCTTCCTACCCACCTCTGTACTGTGCTGAGGATACAAAAGTAAATCTGACAGACGCATCCCTGTGGGCCCTGAGGTTTGGGGGTCGGGGGTATTGGCGAGATCAGGATCCATGGAGAGCTTCCCAGAGGAGGTGACCTGGGAACTAAAACCGAGTTGAAACAGGTAATAGCCAAGAGAGGCAAAGGCAGAAGGAACAGCTAAGAAATAGAGGGACAGAGGAAGTGCTTAGTTGGAAACAAAACAAGGATTTAAGGAAGAACAGTAGGAAATGAGACTGTAAATGTAGGCAAGGTTTAGCCCTTGAAAGATGTCTTAGCTTTTGCTGAGGACTTTGGACTCCGACCCAAGGTGTTGGGGAGAGCAGTTAAGTATCTCATAATGGAAGAATTATTATAGGAAACTCTGACTATTTAGCAGAACATAAAAATGATATAACTGCATAGATGTTTAGTTAAAAAATTTTTAAGCAGAACATAAAAATTGCGTGCTCACGGTGATTGCTGATAAGTGAGATATAATTATGACTGTGTTAAAGCATGGGAGGATTTCTTAAAGTAGAGTCTGTTATTTGCATTGTGAGGTTCCTTAAGCATCCCTTTGAATCTCTATTATATGCCAGTAGATCAAGACCCAGTCCCTTCCCTCAACCATCAAATACGGAGAGATGTCATAATTTCAGTGCAGTTTTAAAAAGTCTGTGGTTATGGGGCACCTGGGTGGCTCAGCCAGTTAAGCCTCTGCCTTTGGCTAAGGTCATGATCTCAGGGTCCTGGGAGTGAGTCCCACATCAGGCTCCCTACTCAACGGAGAGCTCGCTTCTCCCTCTCCCTTTGCCCTTCCCCTCCCCGTGCTCGCTCTCTCTCAAATAAATAAATAACATCTTAAAAAAAGAAAAGTATGTGATTATGAAACGTCCAGAATGGACAAATCCAGAAAGAACGGAGACTGGTGGTTTGTAGGGTCTTGGGGTTAGGGGGAAGTGACTGCGAACAGGTCCAGGGGTTCCTTTTGGGGTGATAGGAATGTTCTGGAATAAGTTAGTGGTAGGGGGGTTGCACAACATTGGGAATATACTAAAAACCACTGAATTGTACACTTTGGTTGACATGGTTATTTTTGTGTTACGTGAATTTTATCTCAGTAAGGAATACCAGAAGCAAAAAGTTACTTTTTTTTTCTTTGGGCAGTGAAGGGCCACCGGAAGTGTGAACTGAACTGCCAGGCCACGGGCTACCGCTTCTACGTCCGGCAAGCTGAGAAGGTCATCGATGGCACCCCCTGCGACCAGAACGGCACGGCCATCTGCGTGTCAGGGCAGTGCAAGGTAAGTGCCCAGACCAGTGTCTGCAGCGCGTTCTCCGGGGGACTCGTCCGGGACTGCCGACTCCCATTGAGCGTGGCCAGGCCGTGGCCACAGCCCACGGAGCGCCGAACCACGGGCTCTGGGAAAGTGGGCTCAACGAGGGCAGCTTGGTCCTCTCTGTGTTTTTGATCTTAGGACGTCTTCCATGGCTCAGTCTGGCATTTCAGGTGGTGAATGATCTGTGTGTCCACCACGGGCATCAAAGGGGAGTCAGCGATCCTTCCTTACCCCTGAAGTGGTGGTTATGAAAAAGGCAGGGCTGGATCCGTGAAGACACTGTTGGCATCACGAGGCCGAGGGTGCATTTTAAGGGCAGGGCGTTTAATCTTGCTTCCCACCAGATGGGCAGGTTTCCAAATGAAGGCAGTTTACTGCCTCTAAGAGCAGATTTGTACCTTAAACATTAGGAAGAGTTTTTCCGGCCCTTTGGACGTGGGAAGTCTGTTCCAGGAACTCCTTGCCCCCCATTCTGCAAACACTTGGGACTTGAGAGCATCCTTGTGAGGTGTTCACTTGTGCCCAAAAGAACTGTTTGGTTAGCAATGGGCAGCTTGGATGAGATGGCCCAGATCCCAGGGCCACATTAATTTGGGCCTGGATTGCCACCCTTCTCGTACCTGTAGATGTATGAGTGGAGCTAGGACCTCAGCAGGGACACGGCCCTTTGGGGCCCAGATTAAAACCCCATCTCAATTAACGCCCTGTCTCTGGTAGGCTTGCTTCTCACATAGGAAGAGCTCTTTGGGTATCACGTCTGAAAATTCCTCCCGTGTCATTGTTGAAGAGCTACTGCTGTGTGATTTATAAGCATAGTCTTCCCCTATGAGACTTTTTTTTTAATGAAGAGGTTTTACATAGGATGCCAAGTGACTTATTCAAGCAGAATGGATGTTCTCAGATTTTCAGTGCAAGTGAAGAAAGGAGCATTGGCTCCTTCCTCCGGTCATTGGCTGTCTAATGGGGGGAGGGCTCTCTGGAAGAGCAAAACCCCAAGAGAGGTGGGTTGCGGCCTGGAAGAGGCAGGGCAACCTGATGGGAAGTACGATGGGGGCTCCGACCTGTCTGGCCCCCATTTTCCACCCCATTGGGAGAACCACGGAGTTCCACATGCCCTCTCGGTGCCTCGCTGACCTCAAGATCCTCCCCAAGAGGGTTCTCTTAAGGGTTTTGATCTCTTGCTCACGTGGTCTCTGCTTCTAAATGTGATTGAGCCTGGAATGGTGGGCCTTACAGCAGCCGAGCTTACTCTTCCAGGCCCTGAACCAGAGCTGTTTCATTTGCTGAATACAGGCGCCCAGCGCCAGGATGGGGTGGAGTGAAATGGTTAAAAACGTGCCCTCAGAAGTCAGACCACCTGGGTTCAAATCCTGCCTCTCCCCCTGTGCGATTGATGTGGGATCTCACGCAGGTTACAGAAGCGCTCTGAGGAGCGTGGTGTCTGCCTCCGGGTCTGGCATTTAGGAGGCACGCTGACATTGTTTATGTCCATATATGTCCTGTCATACTTGAGCCTCCTATGCAAAAGCATTTTCTTTGTTCATTTGTTTGTTGGTAGATTGCAAATCGGTGAGACTCACATTGTTTTTTGTGAGAACACTGTAAGGTGAAATGCCAGGGGATTGCAGATGCTAATTTACTGGGTGTGGGGAAGGTCCTGAGAGTCTGCTTCCCGGCGAGCTCCCAAGTGATGCTGACGCTGTGGGTCTTCAAGTAGCAAAGGCCACTGGACACTGTGATGAAAAGTGAAGCAAGACTCAGAAATGTACATGGAGAGTGGTATCACGACTTGGAAGGAAGATGAAATGTGGGCTCTTTCCACCGGAGGAGTGTGTTTTCCTCATGTTGCATTAAGTGTCTGCAACCTGGTGATATGAAAGAAAAACAAAGACTTATATGGACGTGGTTGTGGATTCTGATTGTCGAAAACCATTCAGATACAGGGCAGCAGACAACTGCTAAAAGGCCAGAGCAAACATTGCCCAGGATGTGAGCAGATTAGTAGGAATTTGATGTTACAAGAGCAGCTTTGATAATACTACGTATTTGTTCCCTGTGCACTTGCCTGAAATTCCCCTCCCTGGAGTCGTTGGAATCACTGACAACCTCGTCCTCTTTAGAACTTCAGTTTAGAATAATCAGAACTTGCTTCCCAGGCCCAAGTTCTGTTTACTTTGCAACTTTCAAAGGGTCCAGCGTCCTTTCCTGAATATTTGATTGGAAGCCCAGAATTCAAGTCACTATCTCTGCCTCATGGGCATCTGAAAGGGCCCCAGAAAGCCTCTGCTGGCCACGTAAAGTTGAATCGCAAACCTAGGTCAGCAGCGAAAGTTGACAAAGGGCGACAAGCATCAGCAAGAATATGAGCTAGACCCGCAGGAGTAGCTAAGAGAGAAGGGTATTATCCGCCGTGACACCAAGCCAAAGAAAGACCCCAGGCCCACCCCTTGCAAACTGGAATTCTGTGTTCCTGGGCTAGCAGAGCACCCATTACTCTGTTGCTGGAACTCCTCTGTGCTTTAGATCCAAGAGTTGGAAGAATGCAGATGCCCTAGCACTGGCTTGGTGAGGGGTTGGGGCTGAACAAAATGGGGGTCCTTCTGTGGTCCTTCAGTGCTAGGTTAGACTTCCTTTTCTTGATGGGGACCAAAGGGTCCCAAAGGTTGTCTTCAGGCTCAGGATTGCGTATAGATAGGCTTTGAGGGGGAAAGAACTGCATTTTCCTCAAGCAAGAGAATGTATGTGGAGCCCACAGGGACCATCCCTTCCTCAACTCAACCCCTTCCCTGTAGACATCAAATAGGAACGTCTGGCCAATCTTCAGAGAAGTCTCTGTGACACCTGTAGCCCTGCCCAGTCATTATTGTCATTTATGGGAACAAAATGCCATTTATATCTAATGACAGAGAGGACAGGAATACTGTCTATCATCAAGCATCACGTTAACTGGCTGCGACATTTTTTCTTGATCGATCTCTGTCTGAATAACTCTGGATTTTAATAGTTTGATGACGCATGTATGATTTTTGCTCACCACTTAATAAACCTAGATGAAAGTTTCTCTTTGGTGGCCAGGCATTTGAAAGAACAGGATCTCTTCGGGGGAAGGACAAGGGGGGGAAGGACAAGGAAGAGAAAACTGCTCTCAACTCCACGGAGACCAGGCTTCAGAAACCTCAGACTTCTAGACTTGAGTGATCCTGAAAGTGAGACCCCCCTCCCCCAAGACCTACCTCCTCAAAGAGGCTTTGGGGGGAAAGGAACAGGCCTCGAGGAGGTGCCTTGCACTGATAAGCAGGCTGATGGGAAACCCGAGAGGAGCGAGGTGTTGGAGCTGCTGTGGGCAGCAACGAGCCTTTTCTGGGACGACCGTGTTCCCAACACTGTGCTCTGTGCTTTACATATGAAATGACATCACTAATCCAGACACAGAGGGCTGCATGGAGGTTGACTGTTAACATTGGGTTTTTGGGCTGAACTGTTCATCAGAATAGGAAGAATAGTCTATAGGTGATGGGAAGGAACCCATGCGCTTACTTAGGTCTCTCTCCTCTTTGGCATTTATGGTCCTCGCGGCCTCATTCCAAAACAGACCACCCCAGACACATACTGAGACATGTCTCTCTTTTGCTTAAATTCCACCTGTGGCCCCCCCCTCCCCTGTGGCATGAAGTTCAGGCCCTTCATCATCTGTCTCCCGCCTGGCCTCCCTGGGCCCCCTCCCTGGGCCGGGCGTGCCGGGTCGCACCCCGAGTCCGCAGGCCTGCAGGGTTCGCTGTCCCCTCAGCCTCCAGTGCCGGTCTGTCTCCATCCTTGGTCCACTTGGTGGGCTCTGCCCAAAAGCCACTGGCTAACCCCCTGAGGGCTGTCTGTCCCTCCGTTCCCACCTCTTGTGACTGTTCCCACCGCCTCAACCTACCGCCCCGCAAGCTGGGAGCAGTCCAGGCACTTTGCCTCAACAAAATGCCTACTATTGAGTAGGTGCTTAAAATAAATGTGTAAATGAATTGAGGTCTCGGTGACTCAGGCCGTTGGATTTCAGCAAATGAGATTAGTCTTGAAACCCGCACAGAGCTTTCTCATTTTTGGCTGAGACGGGCAATTGAGTGCAGATAAAACAAGGCCATGAAGCCCCCTTGGCCACATCCCCAGAACCCCGGGCCTCAGAGGTCGGGGAAAATTCTCGGCCTCTGCCAAGCTCTCCATCCCTCATGTTGCTCTGTTTCGCTCACTCTGAGTTTCTCTAGTCCCTCCAGAGCTGAGGCAGGAGGAACGTAAGCAAGTGTGAGAGTCCGCATTCTGATGGGGCCTTCTGTCGGGGGAGAAGAAACCCTTGTGCCCTCGAGCTTCCGCCTCTCATCCCTGGTCGTCATCGCCTGCACGTGGGGCGACTCCTCCCGCGCCCCCTCGGCCCACACTCAGCGGGGCCTTCGCGCCTCCTTTCCCAGCTGGGACACTGCTCGCCTTCCATCTGGACATGTCCACAAACACTTTCAGATTTATTCAGTAAATTAAAGCAAGGTAACTGTTTCCAAATGTTCAGAGATAAGCTCTGCATCAGCAAGCTGCCCTGATGGGGAAGGATGACAGGATGGGTGTGTGCGTACGTGTGAGTGTGCCCGCGTGCGTTCGGGCCGAATTCCCACCACCCTCCTGTGTAACCCACCATTGTACCGGCCTGAGCCAAGGGCGTAGACCCTGCTCACTTCCCTGCCTGTTTGCCCTAAGTTGCTTTTTTTTTTTACTTTTGGTTACTGGCTTTATTTCATGGACTTTCCGTAGAGTTCTGTGGCCACTTGAGGGAAACCAAGAGAATGACTGTATTGGGCATAACGTTCCCTTTGCCAGACACCTGCACGATGCAGCCTTGAAAGAGGGCGGAGGGATTTCACTTTGCTTGAATTCTGAGCTTACAAGGCACTCTGTGGACTCCCTCTTGTGTTCCTACCCCCAGCAAGCTGTGTTTTTAGTTTCTTGTTTTGTTTTGTTTTTTTAATTTTTAAAATTTTATTTATTTGACAGAGAGAGACCACAAGTAGGCAGAGAGGCAGGCAGAGAAAGAGTGGGGAAGCAGGTTCCCTGCTGAGCAGAGAGCCCGACGCGGGCCTTGATCCCAAGACCTTGAGATCATGACCTGAGCCGAAGGCAGAGACTTAACTCTGAGCCACCCAGGCGCCCCTCGCAAACTGTGTTTGTTTGTTTTTTTAAGATTTTTTATTTATTTGACA
>PITA01001329.1:21323-35715 GCA_004023965.1 Spilogale gracilis
AACTGTGTTTTGTTTTTTTTTTTTATATTTTTTTAAAGATTTTTTATTTATTTGACAGAGAGAAACACAGCCAGAGGGAACACAAGCAGGGGAAGTGAGAGAGGGGGAAGCAGGCTCCCCGCTGAGCAGGGAGCCCGATGCGGGCCTCGATCCCAGGACCCTGAGATCATGACCTGAGCCGAAGGCAGAGGCTTAACTCTGAGCCACCCGGGCGCCCTTTGCAAACTGTGGGGGTTTTTTTGTTTTTTTTTTTAATTTTTTTTTTTAAGATTTTTTTATTTCTTTGACAGAGAGAAACACAGCCAGAGAGGGAACACAAGCAGGGGGAGTGAGAGAGGGGGAAACAGGCTCCCTGCTGAGCAGAGAGCCCGATGCGGGGCCTCGATCCCTGGACCCTGAGATCATGACCTGAACCGAAGGCAGAGGCTTAACTCTCTGAGCCACCAGGCGCCCCTCGCAAACTGTGTTTTAAAAGGACCACCTGCTTGTGACTATTAAAATCCTTATCATGTATGTCACAGTTATTTTGGCACATGTTTGAACTCCTACAGGAGAGGGAATGAGCGTCGTCGTGTGGGTCCGTATCCTTGGTGCTTAATGAATGTGTTAAGATTATTCTGTAAATATTCTTAAAATGTATGAAGGAATGAGTAAAAGAACATGTTAGAAACTGATTGTGTAACCTCCTTTCCTGCAAATAATCAAGAATGGGATTAAAGAAGCACTGAAATGTTAGATCCCAGGCTCTATTCTCAGGCCCTCTTCACATCTAAAACTGATACCTAAAGCAAAGCTAATGAAATTTGCCTTCTTATATGTACTTCTTTTCTATTGTCCGTAATTTTCCTCACTTCCAATCATTGGGACCACTACTAACATAAAAACTCTGCATAGTTATTAATTACTAACAGCCCAAGCAATATTACAGGATTATTAATTAATTCAACAAATAATCTTAACTGCTCACTGCTGTACAGTGTGCTGGGTATGGGGGAGGAAACAGTGGAAAAGATTAACATGGTCCTACCCACACTGAGCTTAAAATCTAATGGAAAAAGAAATAGAGAGAAAAGGTTGGTTAAGAGGCAAAAGAATTACTAATTTTGACGAGCATCCTGAAATTAATGGGGGAGCCGGGATGGTGAACTGGTGAGGAGGCATACCTTACATGGACTGAAGGGGAGGGCAGGGGGTCGAGGTGCTACTGACCCGTTAGGTCCCCAGGGATGGGAGAAAATTCACACCAAGTCTCCAGCCCAGGACCCAGTACCTGAGCAGTGCTCCAGAGCAGATACCGAGAGGAACCCTCGTGCCTTCTCTCTGCTCCCTGCCCTTGGGTTAGGACAGTCTCCTCTTGATGGCGCCAGACTTGGTTCCTCCAAGCCTCCTGGCTTTAGCGACACAAAGGCCTCCGTGGAGTCATTCTATGTGCCCAGAAAGACACTCCTGGAAACTGGATGATATTCAGAGCAAGTTCCAGGGTCAGCCCAGGTCTCCAATATGAAAGCAGATAAAAGAGGGGCTGCCCAGGTAAACTGGGGTATTGTGCCCAGAGCTTCAACCTGCCCTTCCTGGTGGTCCCTCCTATACCAGAGAGAGGAGTTTAAGACCCTTTCCCCTTAGCTTTCCGAAGAAATGCGTAGCATTCCCCCAAAGGGAACTTAAGGAAGTGTTCTATCTAAATAGGCAGGGGTGGTGAGTGACATTTGTACTGAGACCTCGGAGGAAGCTTCTGCAGAGCCCCCTGGGTCTGATGCCTACCTCTGCTCCCATGCACCCTCATCACACCCCTAAACCGGTCACAGACTAGAAGCACCGTCTGCATATGAGATCTTACGTACTGACGCTTCAGAGGCAGGTAACACTCACTGCACACAAGCTGGACCCCACAGGTACCCTTTCCCAAGGTACAGCATCACATTTTAGGGATGCAGAAAACTGGGCCCCATATGGAAACCCCGGGCACTCTCTGTTCAGACTCATAAAGCTGAGGCGGGCAGGCTGTCGCCTGTTTTCCCTCTGGTCCCTCTGCACACTCTTGCTGAGTCAGCTCATGTTCTTGACCAGTGACATTCATGTAGGATCAGACGTCCTCTTCACTGGAGGCTGCTGAGCCCCGTGATGACTCCAAGAGAGCCTGAAGGTCTAGGTGCAGATGCGAAGGGGAAGCCCATCATCCTAACTGTGAGTCGGGGCATCTCATTTGAATTTCTGCCAAAAGTGAGGTCACACTGAGTCATGGATGACTCTAGGGGAGTGCTTGGAACACCTTAGAAAAATAGCCTCAGGTGTCAGACATCTAGGTGGAAATAGGTATTCTAGAACAAAAGTGCCAGAGGAAAATACTTAAATTTTGTGCTTCATATTTTTATAGATAAATACATTTACATGACTCAGACATCAAAAAGTATGATGCCCTGTCGCCTATCCACCCAGCTCCCCGTGCCCCTAGAGGAAATAATCATCGTTTGACAGTTTCTTTTTTAAAGCAGACGTATTTATGCACGTAGAAGCCCATGATTTATTAGTTTCTCCTTCTTCTTGGCGCATACAGTAGCTTATCACACACATGGTTCTGGACCTTGCTTTTCTTATTTCACGTACCTTGGCCAGCTTTCCTTTTTGGTATCTAAAGAACGTCCTTCTCGCCTTTAGGGCTGCCCAGCCCTGCACTGTCTGACTTCACCACAGTCTGTTAACATGTGTAGGAAACATCCGCTCTTTTACCAGTGAATCTGCAACACATACACTGTTTGGGGGTCCTTTTACTTGTTTGCAAGAAGAATCTGTAAGATAAATTCTTAGGAGCGTGTCGAGAATCCATGTGCATTTGTGATTTAAATGCTTTGTGGGTGGCAGATTGCTCTCCTGAGTGGTGGAAACAACTCCCATTCCCACCAGTGATATCTGTGGGTGATGTGTTGTGCAGTGCTGGGTTTTTGCCAATCTGATAAGTGAAAAATTGTATCTCGAGTTGTTTTCATTTGCATCGCTCTTACTTTGAGTGAGATTGAGCATCTTTTCATATGTTTAAAAACCATTTGGGGGCCTGGAGTAGGGTGAGTGAGGTGGCTTGGATGCAGAATTTAAGGAGGTACCTAATGAAATGAAATTCTCAGGCCTCTTTAAATTTTGAGCCTTAGGCACCTCACCTGCCCTGCTCTAACTCCACCCCCCCCAACCCCCCAGCACTGCCCTTCTGACCCAGGAACTGTTTATATTCCTTTTCTGTGATCTGGTTTTTTATTGGGTTGTTGATCTTTTTCTTAGTTTGTAGGAGCTTTTCATACATGAAAGAGTTTTTTTTTTTTTTTATGATATAAATTGCAATTTTTTTTTTTTCAAACAGCCTTTTGACCTATGCCTTTGATCATGAGGTTTTGGTCTATTTTTTGCCATGCAGAAGTTTTAACTTTTTAAATGGTAAATTTAGCAACTCCTTCTTTTATGATTCTAGATTCTGTGTCCTGGAAAGACCTACTGCACTTTGAAACCTAAAAACATCCTTCTTTGTCTTCTTTCACTCATTGTGGCTCTATGTTTTTACATTTTTACATTTTATATTAATCCATTTGGAATTTACCCTAGTGTATCGTGTGAGGTATGGATTCAATTATACTTTTTTTCCGGTGGCTACCCAGTTATGCCTTACCATAATTGAGTAATTCTTTCCCTTACTATCTTGAGGCTCCCTCCTTATTACTGTGTATATGTATGTATGTAAGCATGTATTGGGGGCTTTTTAATTTTATTCCATTAATCTATATGTTTATTCATACATGAATACCAGAACACAGATTTTTGAGAGAGAAGTAAAACATACCAGCATTGAAACTTACGTTGGGGAGGAAAAATTTTCTTCTGTCCTTCAAGATTCTTCTGCCTGATCTAAGAATTAAACTGACCTGAAGTGGATTTACAGGAGAAATTCAAATTTAATTATGTTCTTGTAGGAAATCCACATAAACATGAGAAATTCCAAAGACAGGCAAAATGAGGTATTTATGTCATTGCCGACCAAGGAGAAGTAGGTAAAGGACTAGGGCTTCAAAGAGAAGGAAGGCAATTCACAGGAAGAACAGAAAGACTAAGTGTTTGCTGAGTCATCCCGAAACAATGGGACAGAGAGGGCTTTGCTCAAACAGGCCTTGCTCAGGTCCTCCCTGTCTACCATACCTGGTGTGCATCGAACTACAGGTATCTGTGGTCATAGCTCCCTTCCTAGAACAGGTCCTCTATCTAAATCCTTCTAGGCAGTTAGTAAGAAGGCAACAAAGGAAAACTTCTTGAGTCTTCAGTTTCTTAAAAATAATCAGTTTAAATAAAACAATTCACAAGCCAAAGAGACACATTTTGTTGTGGGAGATTTTGCTCCCCTACACTTAGGAGAAGTAAACATGCTCTTTGCTTGGAAGTAAGGCACAAACAGAGTTTGCATGAAAGCCTTTATCACTTGAAAAAGCCATCTGTGGGGCACCTGGGTGGCTCAGTGGGTTAAAGCCTCTGCCTTCGGCTCAGGTCATATCTAAGGGTCCTGGGATCGAGGTCCGGGTTGCGCTCTTTGCTCAGCAGGGAGCCTGCTTCCCCCTCTCTCTCTGCCTGCCTCTCTGCCTACCTGTGATCTCGCTCTCTGTCAAATAAATAAATAAAATCTTAAAAAAGAAAAGCCATCTGTGTACAGGGGCCTTAGCAAGACTTCATAGTCACAACACATTTTTACTTAATGAAAAAAAAATGAATGTTCCATGACTTAGGACTGTAATAGCCAAAGTTACAATCATAAAAAGTACTCCTGATGACAGAACCATGGTAGGACAGGTCAAGATCCTGTGGATGGCTGGGAGAAAGCAAAAAGAATTAGAGGACTTTCTATTGAAAAATACAGAACATTCAAGCAGCTGTTTCCTTTTAGAATTAACTGAATCTGAAAGGAAAAAAAGTTGCTGCCCCTCAGAGTAACCCAGCTCTTAAGGTACTGTCTTCTGTCATTCAGTAAATTGGCAATAGCTTCTACAAGTTTTACTTTATTATTTTACAGAGCCTATCAATTTTTTAAAGTTTATCAACCCATCTCCTGGTTGTTTGATATTTAGTTTATCTTAATTATTTTTCTCGGGTCTTATTTTCAGAGTTCTCAGCAAAATGTTAATAATTGTAGCATTCGAGGATATTCTGGAGCTGGTCTCCTAACCAAATCTTGAGAAGGGGCAAGGAGAAAAGATTCTTTTTTGTCCTGCCTCCAAACTCACCCAGATGGACCCAGGAAAGAATGTCAGTAATGGCCATGATTGCCAGAAACTGAAGGTAATCATGCATTTAAAAGGATCTTGGACTCTGACATTTGGTGTCCAACGATGAGCCTTGTTTTCTTAAAGCTAATACTTGGCAAAGCTGTAAAATTTGTTTGACTCCCTTGTGAGAAGACTGATTAGCTTTTTCTGAGTAAAAGTTCTTTATATCCTTTGGGTCTCAAATTAGTTTCTAAAAGCCTCCTCTACTCCATACATGCAATGTGAGGTTTCAAATATATGGTATAAATAAAGTACAGTGCCTAGTGTCCCAGTAGTGCTTGATGTGGTGTTGTTGTTGTTCTTGTTCTTGTTCTTCTTTTTTAAACAGATTTATTTACTTTTATTTGCGGGAGAGAGAGAGCAAACAACTATGGGGAGAGACAGAGGGAGAGAATCTCAAGCAGATTCCAGCTGAGGGCAGACTGGGCATAGGGCTCCATCCCAGGACCCTGAGACCCCAACCTGAGCTGAAATCAGGAGTCAGAAGCCCTGCAGAGTAGGCCACCCAAGCATCCTGCTTGATGTGTTCTTGCTCTTCTTTCTCACTGGGGGAAAAATAGTTTTGTTTGGTTTTTGTTCTGGATATTTGAGGCCAGAGATCATGCAATATTTTTGGAAAGTAAGGCCAGCGATCATGCAGCATTTTGGGAATCTGTCTTATTGCTGTGCTCCAATGTTTATGGATTATGTCGCACTGTATCAAGTAAGTATGACTTTAATATTTCTTGGTGAGGACTTTGCGAGACCTTGGGAAAGGCGATCTTGCAGAACTGGTTGATAGCGACACCGAGTGGTCAGCATTGGAATTTCATGTTCTTTAAAAAAGCCGCCCCTCGGGACACTGACTCGTGAGGGTTTAATTCAGAGCTAAGGATAGACTGACTACACAAGCCAAAATTAAAAATAAGCTGGAAGTGGACTGATGGAGCAATCACAGGAACAACTGTGAAAGAGAAGGACGATTTCTCCTTGACGACAACACCCAAAACTGTACATACTACAGGGGACAATTGTGTCGGGACACACAAAGTAGACTATTTATTTTCAGACTTAGTTCTGAATCACTTGTTTCAGTTCAGTCTCTCTGGCTCTTCCCAAACCAGGCCTGGGGTGTGGACCCACTAAACAAATTGCCTTGGGCAAGTGCTGTAATTTCTGTGAGACTCAGTCCTCTTAAATATAAATTAGAGGTGCTCAGATCACTTCAGAGAGGAGAATTAAATTTTGTTTCTGTATAAAGCCCCGATAGTAGCAGGGATGGTGTGGTGATGTGTCTGGGGGCTTATTGACACGGATCCTGATGTTCGGGGGGTGGCACAGACAGATGGGGACACGGTGCCGAAATTGTCCAGGAAATTACAGCCGGATCTTGGTTGGGAACAGGGAGCAGTGGGAGCCCTGTCCTGACATGCAGAAAATATGGATTGAATGAGGCTCAGAGGAAATGAACCCTGGTCCCCGAAAAGTCAGTGGGTTTGAGAAAGCTACTGCCCAACTGACTTGGGAGAGGGGGTGTGGGAGAGAGGGATGGAAGTGTCAGGCATCCTCGCACAGTGTTTCACCAGTTCAGCTTTGAGAAGATACACAGAAACATTTATGGACTCCGTGGCTCACCAGCTGGGTCTCCTCTGTTAAATGTCTTGGCTTTTCGGAGTCTCCTCTTGCCCTTTTGTGAAGTGAGGACACCCAAACTGACCTGGCAAGGTTGCAAGGTGTGAGGAGGAGATTCCCCAAGATCCCTAGGACCACCCCTGGCCTGGTTTAGCAAGCGCACAATAACTCCTAACTTGCTGCTCGAGAGAGAGAGAGAGAAAGAGAGAGAGAGAGAGGACAAAGAAGCAGAAGATTAGAAATGGGACAAGCAACATCTCTTCAGCTCTTGGACACATGACTGCTTGATTCCTGCATACCTTGCTTTTCTACCCTGCTCCCTAGAAATCCATTTCTTCCTCTGTGATCCACACAGGTCACCTCTGAGAAGCATTCCCTGAAGGGGGTGGGGGTGCGGGTACCATTACTGCCCCTACTGTGTTCCCAGCCCCCACAGTGCCTTGTCCTGACCCCTTTTCTGCTCTCATTAAATGGAGTGTCATTACTTGTCTGCACATCTGACCTCCCCGGTCCACAGTGAGCCCCAGAACAGACTGACTGAATTTAGGAGTTTAGGAAGTGTTGCTCGAACTGATGATCCCAGGGAGAAAGAGAGGAGAGGAGCAGAGAGTAAAACAGGTGTGGGGAAATGTGCACCAAATCTGGGGGAAGGGCATGCGGATGTTTCTGGAACTGTTCTTGGAACTTTTCCCTCTAGGTTTGTAATTCTTCAAAATACAGGTGTAGAGGGCAAAAAAGTGAAAGAGTTCCCGTTTTCCTTGTTGCATTCAAAGCACTTCTTTTGAAGGAGAGTGGACTGGGCTTTGACGTCTGCCCTGTGTTTCCGCCTTCCAAGCCTGGCCTCCCTGGGCTGCTCAGGCTGCCCATCAATCCTGTGTGTGTCCAGAGGTTAAGGCTGTCTCTGCCCGCAGGTCTCTACAAGATTTGGCTCTGATGGACTGGGGTTCCATCGGTCACAGAGAGTGAAACTAACCTTGATGTTGCTCGGAAGCCACGATGTATTTTGGAATTTGAGGGGAGGAGGAAGAATGTTAAATATTGCAAAAAGGAGGCACAGAAACAGTCTTTTTGAAAATGCATGCCCAGTTCTGAAGGAAAAGGAGAATCCTCCAAAACGATGCGTGTCGCTTGCAGACCCCCCTGCTGGACATTTGTAGAACTGCGGCTTCCCGGCTCTCCGGCAGAAAATTCCTTAATCCCGTGCTCTTGGAAAGCATCAAGGGTTCATGCGTGTTCAAAGCCATATCCGACCCCGATGCCATTCCTTCCCGCAGCAAGCCTTGGTTAAAGTGCGAAGCTCTGTATTGAATTAAAGCACAAGGGCAAATGTAATTTCAAAATGAAAACCGTATAACAAATGCTCTTCGAATCCTGCTATTTTATTGTATTATTTTTATTGACTTCTTTAAAAGAAGAAAGTGCCTGAGGCAATCCTAGAAGTAAAATGCGCCCTCCATCCCTTCTGTTCTGTGGATCTCTGGGGGGAACAAACGCTTTGTCTCAACTGAAAATCTGTTTCTCTCATGATTCTCCCAGCCTGACGTGGTATTTTCTGATACTTTCTAATAGACCTTTGGTCACCATTAAAAACAGTTCTGATCCTGGAATGGCCCATTTCTCATGGAGATGCCTTCCCTAGGAAACATGGCCGAACGTCTAATGCACGAGTGATGAGCAGGGCGTACTGAGCGGGCGGGTCCAGAGAGAAGGCATCCCGCAAAGTGTGGACAAGCTGATGAACTGGTGGGGAAGGAAGCGCGCTGAAACTGGGGTGCAGGACGGGACAAGATCACCTGTGCATCCCTTTCTGTGTGAAATACTGCAGCCCAGACATTCTGCAGAGGGAGAGCCGGAAGCGCTGATCAATCTAAACTCTGCTCGACGGACACCCATCCCTTCTGTGCCCACAGCTGACATCCTTGACATTCTCTGCTTTTAATAAGTTTAATTCTTCATCAGAAGACAGACATTAATGAGAGAATTGATGCGTCTTCTGTTGCCAGGCCTCTCTCCTGAGCTCCAGACTCGTGCTGACTTGCCACCCTGCATCCCTACCTGTCTGAGGAAGAGATTGATTTGTTCATCTGATCAAACAAGGTACCTTGAACCAGTGGCCAACCTGTCTTGCTCATTTTTGATCGTCCATTAAGCAGCACCGTGAGATGAGGCATATCATTTATTCAAAAGATGTTTGTTCAGATGAACAGATCAGTCTCTTCTTCAGACAGCCTCAGGATCGTTCAGCACTGAGCGTCTGAAGTGGCTGGCACCATACAGTCTATCCATTCTTCAGCAGGCCTTATCTGGGGGTCCTATGAATGCCACCCGCGTAGTACGGGATCGTCACATTTATAGTAACACCGAGCGCCCGTGTTCTGAGCTGCGCTCACGTGATCAGCAGGAGGGTCTGGGTTTTCTCAGATGACCCTCCAGTCTTTTTTCCAGTAATGATATCAAGGAGGCAGGTGGATATCCAAGTCTGAATTTCTGGTCAGAATCATGACTTTGACCAGGAGGAAGCAGTGATTTACCGCTATGGCCACAACCTCAGGAAGGTCTTTTCAAAGTTGTGGGACACGGATGAGTTGACTGGTCTAGTCCACCGAGCCCCGGCTGCAGGCAGGCGGAAGGGCGAGGTGTCCCAGTCAGCGAGGCCAACTTCTTCTCAAGCAGTCGCTCTCAGAAGCTCCATCGAACGGACTTCTGGTTCCATCTCATTAGCGAGACTGGGGTCTGGTCTTATGGGGACGGTGGCAGGGCACATTGTCAGGGTCTGTTAGGGAAAGGGGACGGAGGAGGATGGCGTGCCCCCAGGCAGCGCCTGCCCAGTCACCCCCCAGAGCGTCTCTGGATGGCTGACTCTTTATTGGTTGTTCCGTCCGCCAGCTTGAAACCGAAGAGCATCCGTGGAGAACTGTCGTGTGCAAGTCTGTGACAGCCCCGAGCCGGCCCTGCAGGAGTGGCTCATGTAGCGCTGTCCACACCCTCAGGGAGCGTATTGAGAGGACAGTGTCGGGAGAACTGCGGCCCAGGCAGACATCGTTCCCAGATTCAATCAGAAATCTGGTGGCAGAGATTGGGGAACGACCCGTCCTTATTTCAGTTTTAACTCCCTTAATATAGTATCAGGCGTGTGGTGTGGTTCAGTGCCTTATGACATCGAGGTAATAGAGTCATTAACGTCTTCTTCCAGTTGTACATAACAAAGTCTGCAAAAGCTGAAACCACATTTGCGTGATTTGCGGGACATGATGCCCAGTGTGAAGTTGTTGTGAGGGTCCTCACGCGGCCCTTCCCGCTTCCTCTGCAGGGGCTTCTAGAAAGACAGGAAAGAACCGGGCAGGGACCGCGCCTCAGGCGGCCTGCAGTTACCGCCCTCCGCGCCTAGATGGCGCCCGTACTCCGCTCGGGAAACAGTCGCCCCTCATACTAACCGCTGGTAGAAAGTGACAGATTCTTGAGTCAAGGTGCTGACAAGTTCAGTGTCATGGGCTGCGGGATGGACTGCTTAAAGGAGAGGCGGGGAAGGCCGGGACTGGCTGTAAACACATCGGACGGTCACACAGAAAGCTGCTTGCCTTCTGTTCATGCTTCCAGTCCCAGGGCTGCGCTGTGCCAGCCACGGCCACAACCATGGCCACAGCCATGGCCACGGGCACAACCATGGCCACGGGCACAACCATGGCCACGGGCACACAGAGGCCCGCTGGCCAGGTCTTACCGGGGTGTGCCTGGCTGACCCCTGGGCGGCCTTAGCGCTGCTCCCCCGGGACCCCGGGTGGCCTCTTCGCATGCATCCCAAGCTCCAGGATGACCGTCACAAGAGGTGGACATACGCACATATATAATTACCTTTCCACATCGCTGGCATCAAGCTCTTCTTCCCCCGACTGACCAAATTACCCCGGGGACTATTGGACCCTGTGTCCACGTGGCAGTGCAGTAGAGAGGTGAAGCCCAGGGCTCTGGAGTCGGACCTCGGGTTCTGTCACGTAGTCTGGCCTAGTGCAGGCTCTGTCGCGGTGCGGCCTTGGGTCGACAGTTAGCGCCTCTGTGCCTCACAGGAGCAGACCCCATTTCCAGAGGCGTCGTGAGGACCGGGCGAGATGATTCAGTGTGGCTCACCAAGCACGATGCCCATCTCTACTGTGAGTGCCCCCCCAGTTCAGCTCTTCTTCTTGTCATTAATGCACGTCTGTGAAAGTCACAAAGGACAGTGAGGGTTATCCGTTGTTCTCAGGCTCTACAGATACGTCATAGCCAATTTAACTTGAGCTGCGCTACGTGTTGAGAGCAAAATCAGGGAAATCTGACACTGAAACCTATTCCTGGGTTCAAGTTAAAATAGCATTTTGGGAATAAGCACATTTGATTAAGGGGGACTTGATTTGCACCAAAAATTCCGACCTGTAACTACTAGTCACCTGTAACTACTAGTCACCTGTAACTACTAGGGATCGGTGAGCTTTGCTGGGCGAAGTCCGTGCCTCCTTCTCTGCGTGTCTTTCACCACAGGCGTGTAGCAGGGTTTGTAGACACTTAGGAAAACCCATGTGGGCTCAAAAGTAGGATGGAAACTCCCCGCATGAAGCCATGGCAGTGCAAAGGGGTGGCTCAGGGCTCCGATGCTGAAGGACGGCCTGGGTGACCCAGGTGGCCCTAAGGAGGTCTGAGGTCAAATCTGGACGGAATCAGAAGAGCCAAAGAGTGGAGGGTCTCGGTGTTAGACAGGTATTCGGGTCCCTGTGTTAAAGACCATGACGGGGACGACAGATCTGTTGCCTCTCTCCTAAACCAGGTCAGGTCATGTCGTCGCACTTAACGACTTGGGCGCCTACGTGTTTTCCCATCACCTCCCTGTGTGGCGTCACTGAGCTCCAGCTTTCACAAGGCCTCACGTTCACTCAGGGGACAGGGACGCCCAGGGCAGGGGGTGGCATTTCGTCTTGTCGACGTTAGTCATTTCTGCTTTAGAAGTCATCTAGGGAGGGAACTTCCCAGCTCCCACTTTCCCACATGAGAAGGAGGACACACACTTCCTTGGCCTGGGGTTTCCAGCTCGTTCTTCAGGCTTCTATCCCTGCCTGCAGTGTTGCTGCCCTGGGCGGTGGAGGCTGCCTGTGCTGAAGGAGCAGGTGCCACACTTGGAGCCTCAGGCCCTCCGCTCCCCTCTCTGCTGGCTTGTCTCCCCGCTTGTAAAGACACTTACACCTGCTCTAGACCGAATTTTGGCTCTTTCTCCCAAAATTCTTATGTTGAAGCCCTAATGGGGGGGTATCTGGGAGTGAGGGCCTTTATGGTGTAAGTAGGTTTAGATGAGGTCCGGAGGGTGGGAGCCTCATGATGGGCTCCCTTCTGAGAGAAGATTCCAGAGAGCCGGCTGCTATCTGCACAGAGACCCACAGAAGAAAGGTGCTGTGAGGACACAGCAAGAGGACTCTGTAAGCCAGGAAGAGAGTCCTCCCCAGGAACTGACTCTGTACGACCTTGGTCTTGGATTTCTAAGCTCCAGAACTATGAGAAAGTAAGTGTTGTGTAAGCCATGCCATCTGCGGTGTTTCCCTACGCACCCCAAGCGAAGACACCTCGTGTCCCCCAAGATGCTGCTTTATGCAAAGCTTGCCTCTCGTTTCCAGGCACACCCGTGCTCAGTCTCCCACTTGGGGTGGTCTTGCAGGCCGAGCCTCTTGGAACTCAGACCCAAACTTCTGGACACTGAGGCACCTTCTTGTTGCCAGTCAGACTCTCCTGTCTCAGATGAGCTCTGGGAGCTGCCCTCCTGTCTCCTCTGTTCCTCATGGTCTCAGCGGACGGAGGGCCATGGCCCAGGGCGGCCCTGCCCACCACCCACGAACCGTGCACAGGGGATGGGAGCACATGTGAGATTGTTGAGTACTGTGCCTGGAAAACAGTTGGTGCCCAATGAACGTTTCCTGAGTTCTGACGCTGAGTAATGGCTCTGAACCTGAGCATCCTGAAATACAGAGCTGAACCACAACCATGGTTGTCTGCTTCTTGGTGGCTGTGTCCCCTGGCAGCATGACGTTCGGATCTGGAGGGCTGGGAGACAGTTCAGTTGTGAGGATTCTCTGATGGGAATTTAATTGAAAAAAAAAATCCAGTGTGGTGGCCATTGCCGTCTTGCAGAGTGACTGTGGGGCCTGGACCGGGAGCCCCCAGAGGCGAGGGACTCCAGGCCTGGGACTGTGGCATCGCGAATGTGAATGAGCATTGCTGCCTACGTGGGCAAATACCCTTTAAAATGAAAACACCGCGTGAAATAGGACTCAGGATAAATGTCCACTTAAAACCACTCTTCCCTTTCCCTTAGGAAAGAAATGAAAAAAGAAAAAAAAGGAATAGAACTTGATGTTTAAGTCGGACAAGGCCTTTTCTGTACATCGCTGTAACTGGATAGCTTTGAGAAGGCGGGATCATCCCTGGCCTGGGTCTCGGAGCCAGGCTGCCAAAGAAAGAGAGACAGCCTGGCCCCTCTCCCAGCTGTGGGGCTCTGGGGCCGAGGAGCCCAAGGCCCCGCGTGTGACACTGCACTCTTGAGATACTCTAATTTATAGTTAACGCCTTTTAAGCAAACAAGAGGGAGGGAAAAAAAATCTGGTTCATATTATGGCAACTTGCAATGAAGCGAAGTCTGGGAGTTCAAAGAAAAAATATCCCAGGAAAAGCATAGCCTGTTAACATTCATTCTAAATGGTCAGGAAGGTAATTGAAAAGAAGGCTTTCTCAGTGCGATGCTGGCAGCCCAGTCCCTCCCCCGCCCCCAATCATCTCTCTCTGACACGAAGGTCATTCCAAAGAGGAACAAATTAACAAGAATGGATTATTAAGACGTTCTAAACTGAGTGATCTCCAGAGCTCCGTGGATGGGATTAAGGCGGAGGAGGAAGGATACTCGCCTTCCAAAGCCAGATCTCTGGTTCAACATGAGGGCCAGGAAAGCTCCCTCTGCCTTCCCACCCAAAAATATCTCCCTGCCCCTGCAGATCATGTGCGGCTTGGCTTTCTCCCATCAGTAAATTCCCAACTGATCTCTGTGGGTCAAGGCAGCCTTTGTTGGAGGCCTGCAGGCAGGGCACGTAAGAACCAGCAGAAGGCGGAACTGTGCCCCGCCCCTCTGCGCCCCAAGGCCCCAGCCCTGCACCGAACCCATTGTGCCTCCTGAGCTAACAGCAGTGGGGGCCCCACAGGGACTAAATCAGAAGGGCCTCGGGCATCAGACTGGTTAGAAAGTGTTGTCAGGGCGCTCATCTCCCAGCGGTGCTTCCTGCCGAGCCTGTGAGCTTTCCGACTCTCCGCAGAACTGGGGGTGTGCTGGGTGGGCAGGGTTGGAAGACGCGCAGGGTAGAGGTGAAGCATCCTTTATCCTCCCAGCTACCCCGTTGGCCCTGCTAGCGCATGGATAGGGGAGACTCATCTCTCAAGCAGCCCTCCCTCAGCCCCCAGGGCAGCTTGGTCCTTCCCGTAGGTCC
>PITA01001329.1:35815-162946 GCA_004023965.1 Spilogale gracilis
CAATTTGGTTGAGAGGTGGGGGGAGGAATGAGGAGGACCGAGGATGGGGGCAGAAATTTGTCACAGTGGATGCTGAAAGGTAGGCGGGAGGTGTCAGAGGTAAAATTGTCCTAGTGAGCCTCCGGGAGGCGCGATCCTTTGTGCTTTTCCCGACAGTTCCGTAGGTTCTGTTGTTTCCCTTGAGCAGCAGAGGCGGTGGATGTCTGCCCTGTCCCACGGAGGCCAGTGTCCTCTCTTTCTGAGCCTGCCAGAGAGTCAAGGGTCAGGCCCAGCCCAGTTTGACCCACGGACTTTTTAGACTGGGCCCCTCTTATAAACAAGGTCAGCTTTCTCCCGCCCTTCATCAGGATCCCTTTGTATGAATGGCAGTGTTATTTTGTGGTGTTTGGTTTGGGTAGGAGGAAAGAAAATTTCTCTTCCTCTCTTTTCCTCTCGTGGTTTACTTTTGGATTACTTAAATAAATAGATGAAAATATCCCCATTAAGCACCCAGGGAATGCCAAGGAAGCATGCCATATTTATCCGTATATTTGCCAGCCTGCGTATTCCCTTTCAGCTCCAATTTTAAAGCAATCTCGTGCATTTCTTTTTCCTACATAATTTCTTCCATTTCCAGAGAGAACTTTTTTTTTTTTTTTTTTTTTGCCCGTAGCAAAAAGGAGCTGCCTTACGGTCTCAGTAAGTAGGGGACATGCTGAAATGGTCACAGTGGCCGGACCAGAATGGAGTCGCATTGTGGCGTGCGCTGGGGAGGTAGTTCGACGAGGCGCGCTCCTGAAGCTCATTACCCACCAGGCTTGATCAGGATCCTCAGTTTATGCACAGGGAACCTGACGCCTATGAATTGTGACCAGGTGGTGGCTGAGGGCCTTCTGGGTCCAGGAGCCCCATCCGGAGGCTTCACTCTTACCTGATGTTTGCTTCCTGCTCAACAAGCCCTAATTGGAAATTGAAAGGGAGTTGGGGTAGAATGGGGAGGCAAGAGAGTAGTAGATGAGGAGAGATTCTCATGGACATCCTTTGGACAAGGGTGAAGGCCGAGGGTGTGTGGAATTCCATCGTGGCCTCCACAGAATTTTCTACATGGAAATTTAACCTGCAAATCTATTGTTATATAGTGGAAAGAGCCTAGGTTTTGAGTTGGAAGGTTAATATTTTACATTTTGTTGTGCTTGTATTTTCATATATTTATAGCAATATTATCTCATAGGCAACATAACTCCCTTTCGAAGCTTCAGTGTCCTTATCTGTAAAATGAGGATGAGAATAATAAATTTAAAAAGCAGGACTTCATTAGGATTACCTGTGGTGGAATAGTAGCCTTTCGTAGACTTCAGCACACCTGTTAGGCACTCGATAAATGCTAGTTGACTTATACACACCTTTTTCCTCACCTACGAATATTAACCTACTTCTCAGGGTTGCTACGAAGCTAAGGGACCAGAGGTACTTCATGAGCCATAAGAGGTAAGGAAAATGGCTTTTTTTTTAAAAAAAAATGGAGATTTTTTTTTAATATAGAGATTTATTTTTTTATTTTGAGAGAGAGAGCGAGCACGCATGTACGGGAAGGAACAGAGGGAGAGAGAATCTTAAACAGGCTCCGTACCCGTGCGGGCCCGACATGGGGCTCGATCTCATGACCCTGAGATTGTGACCTGAGCTGGAATCAGGAGTTGGACACTTAACCCCGCTGAAGCACCTAGGCGCTCCCATGATGCAACTGTTAACTGCTCATGTAACTGTCATGTTTCAAAACACTAGACATCGTAGAACTTTCTGAGAAAGAAATAACGGTGGTGAAGGTATTGAGTCATCCCTACACATTCATGGAAAAACAGTTCAAGGCATTTATGTTACTGAGAGAGAGTCATTCTTAACCTGTGAGGTTTCTGTAACCTTGTGTTTTATTCCTCTACACAGAACTTTTTAAGAGATTCTTCTAAACAACCGTGGCTCTCCCGCTTATTTGCAGTGGTACTAAGTGTGTGGATGGCCCGTCCCAAGATCTGTCATTTGCTGGAGGCTCAGATGAGACCTTCCTGCTAGAATCCTCAACTCTACTGCCATTAGGGTCTTGTATGTCATTTGAAAATCATATTCGAAGGATTGACAAGGGAGTCTTGAGACAGCTTTCTCGTGGTTCCTAACGGTACCTGCGTCAGTTCCCTTTGGGCCTTGAGCTGTGGGCAGGCTTTTTCATTTTCTCTTCACTGTCTGGTCCCCATGCTTCTGGGCTGGTCACTCAGAGGAATGTTCAGCGCTCTTCCAGGTGGAGTTTTGGTGTTTCCACCTTGCTTGGCCCAAAGTGGACGGCATTATTTCTTTTGTACGTTTTCTTCAAAAAGCTCTATCTCTGGCATTCAGTAGATATGAAGCCAGGCTTATTAGATTCCTTTCTCATTTGAAAATTCGAAAAGACATACATGTGCCCTCGAAGTAAAAATCACCCATAATTTGAACTATGACAAAATATGAATGTATATAAGAAGCGAATGTATATATATATATTCTAGGGAGTTATATAGTTATATAATAAACTAGGGAGTTATATAATAAGTAATTCTATTTCAGGATAACGTTTAAGGTTTGTGAGAGGATCGGGGAGCCTGGTTGCTCAGTCACTGGCATCTGCCTTCGGTTCAGGTCATGATCCCAGGATCCTGGGTTCGAGTCCCACATTGGGCTCCCTGCTTAATGGGAAGCCTGCTTCTCCTTCTCCCACTCTCCCTGCTTGTGTTCCCTCTCTTGCTGTGTCTTTCCTTAAAAAAAAAAAAAATGGTTTGCGAGAGGATAGCCCACTGTGTTACAGTGAACTAGGACTGGCAGGTGGATGGAGGGAATTCTGGAGACATATTTAGGCCAGTAAGCTTTATATTTTCTTCCTTTTTTTTTTTTTTTTTTTGGAGTATGTTCCTAAGGGCCACGTAGTCAGTCTACACCTTGTCCTCTGCAACCATACCTTTTTTTAAGATTTATTTGAGAGAGAGAGAGAGAGAACGCACGCACACATACACACACACACACACACACACAAGGGGGGGAGGAGCAGAGAGCAAGGATCTCAGGCAGACTCCCTGCTGAGTGTGGAGACCGACCTGGGGCTTGGTCTCACAGCCCACGAGATCATGACCTGAGCCAAAATCAAGAGTTGGACCCTTAAACGCCTGATCCGCCCAGGCACCCCTCAGCCCTACCTTTTGTAGACCCAGAGTGACCAGCCCTGCTGCCTCTGGGCTTGCCTCCAAGCTTCTACCTCTGGCTAACTGATATCTCTCCTGTAAGAAGTGCCATGGTCCTTTTTTTGTGTTTCTCTGGCCCGTGATACCAATGGTAATTTTCTTTCTTAAACACATTGCCAAAGGATTCCCTAAAGGGAATAACTAAGAGGTTGAAACTCCGGGCCAGTAGTAGTTCTGAGCCGACTCATGATAATTGAAGAAATAAATAAATCACTCCCAGCATTTTAAAAAATAGAGGCAGATAAGCAAGGAGAAGAAGAAATACAAGTTTCCTATTTTTTTTTTACATGCCATTGGCCCCAGATAACCCCAAGAGTAGATTAAATAGCATATTAAAAGGCACTTAAGTATCATGACTATTCTCCCAAATTAATAGATCAGAGTACATTCCCCATTGGATCGATTATGCCCGCCAGCAGGGTGGGATGGTTTGTGGACACAGCTTGGTGTAGGTTCCTCAGATCCTGAGCTCGCATCAGACTCTGACAGAGGGCCTATGACTCCGTGGGAGCAGATTTGTCCTGGATCATTTAAAGTCTTCGGACGCTTTTCACTCTCTGAGTTCTGGCCTTTCTCTCACAGGGCTGGTGGCTGTTCCTTTAGTGAAAATAGAATACACTACCTTTTGACAATGACGAATGTTCCCTCTTTGAGCGTAGTTCAGCCACCTTTAGTGTTTAAGGCCAAGGTCATTTTTCCTTGCTGTTGTCTCGTCATTGCCACCCAGCAGACGGGGCTGGGAATCACTGGAGAACAGTTTGCTTGAGATGCTCATCTGATCATTCATTGCATGGTGTAGTTGGTCCTGGAAAGGCAAATGAAATCTGTGTTTTCTGTATGGCTTTCCTGTGTCCCCATTTTTATCTATGTTTGGTCCCCTCGGTGAGGTCCCTCACTGTTGTTTAATATGACAAGGATAGATGAATTTTATTCATTGCAGATCTGTGTTAACTCCCCTGTGCTAGTTCTCTTGCTGTGTAATGAATTACTTCAAAACCTAGTGCCCTAAAAACAACAATAACATTTACTATCGCACAGAGTTTCTGTGGGTCAGGAATTCAGGAGGTGTTCAGCTGGGTGCTTCTGACTGGGGACTCTCGTGAGATGATAGCCAGAGTGTTAGCTGGCTTCGCTGTCATTTAAAGACTTGACTGGGGCCAGAAGACCTGCTTCCAAGATGGCTCACTTACACAGCTCAGTTCTCCACTCAATGTGCCTCTCCCTGTTGTTCTTATAGTACGGCAGCTGGCTTCCAGAGGATCCAAGAAAACCCAAAGTAGAAGCCCTAATGAATTTTCTGACCTAGGCTCCAAAGCACACCATGACATTTTCCCTATCTTGTTGGTTACACAGATTAGCTATTCCATGTGAGAGGGAACTACAGTAGGCCAGGATTATTGCTGGCCATGTTAGAGGTGGGCTACCACTTTCTCTACAGCCTTTCAGAACTTTCAGTCCCCTTTATGGAAAATTCCCATAGTGCTGTTTCCAATAAAGAACCAAAAGGTGCTCTTGGGATCTGTAGGTTTCATGAGTATTAAATACATTAAACCGTATCAGTATTATATTGAATTCTGTTAAAAGAGGTATTTGCTTCCAAACATCTCAGTTGATGTTTGTTAAGAAACAAAAATATGGTCCAGAAAAGTCAAGGTCAGAGTCCACTTTTGATCACAATTTCCAAGCAGGATTTTCTTCCACCGCAAGGAAGCCATATGGGCACTGTCAGGTTCCTTTTCTTCCCTGTTGTTTGCTTTGAGGAAAGTCAAACAAACAAATCAAAACTGAATCTCTTTTCACAAAGTTACCATTTTGTGGATTGCCGTGTAGGGCGCTGGCCAGGTTCTTTTGTTAGCTGCTGCTTTGAAATCCGTAGCCAAGATCGCCTGGCACAAAGCTTTGGGTGTTGGCAAGCCAACTCCAATGAGTTGGAAGCACACCTGGAGCTAAAGAAACAAGACCGGCAGCAGCGTAAGATCATATCTCTTATACCTTGTAGTTGGAAGAGATCTGAGAGACCTTCCAGACCTACCCTCCAATGTATATGGCTATATATCCCAAAATACTGAAGCTGTGATAGATGATTAGCCTAATGAGAACAAGCTTACTTCCATAACTGTTGCTTGTCCAAGAGTTCTCATTTTCTACTAGAGCCAAGCTTTATCTCTTTGTATCTTCTAACCATTGACCTTCAATTTTCCCCCCTCTGGAGCAGAACCAAATGTGAAATTCTTTCAAATAGTTGAAAACCGCTTTCATGTGGGTCTCCTTAGTCTCTTCCAGGTTAAACATTTCCCTGTTTGTTCAGCCTTCTCTTCTGAGAACAGTCTCCAAATCCCTTACCATCTTGGTTTCAAGATCCATCTGAAAATGTGCTATCCATTCATTTGTGTGACAAGTATTTGTTGAATGCTGTCTACGGGCAAGGCACCGGGCCAGTCCAGATGTTGGAACAGGACAGAGTCGAGTGGGACTGTTTTTTCCAATTAGTTTGGAGGTTGTATTTTTATTGATGTAGCTAAAGATTATATTAGCTTTTTTTTTTATAGCTGTGTCAAACTATTGCATTATTTTTGGCTGTGATCAACTAAGGTTATCAGTTTTTGTTGAGGGGAACTAGCCGCAGTTCAAGTCTTCCCAACCGTGTCTTCATGCAATTGATTTTTTGAACCTAAATGAAAGACTTTACATTTATCTCTATCTAATTCCACCTCGTGGGTCCAGCTCGTTTTTCTAGTCCATTGAAGTCATTTTGATATTCGCTAGCTCTTAAATCTTGATTTCATTGTATTGGGTATTTCTCAAAGTTTTGTGTCATCTGCAGGTTTGAAGAGCATTCTTTCTGTCTTTGTATCCCAGTCACTCAGAGTAGTGAGGAGTAGGATAGGACCAGTGACAGAGCCATTTGCAGGTCACTAGCACCCCTTGTCCCCCTTCCGTCAGCACTGTTGGAGGGTAAGTTTCCAGCCAACTATGAGTTGCCCAAATTATAATGTCATCTGGTCTGCATTTCTCCATCTTGTCCACAAGAATTTCCTGAGAGACGTTGCCAAATGCCTTGATTAATCAATACATTCTGGGCCTCTGACATTCACAGTTGGCAGTTACGGGCACCCGCTTCTCACTCCACAGGAAGGAAGCGAATGGGGCAAGATGGGAACTGTTCTCTCCTCTGCTTGTGCTCCCTCACTAGCCAACTCCTGAGTCAGATAGGGGATGGCCAGATTCCTGAAGCTATATATCTATTTATTGACCCCTTGTCCTGACCCTTTAAGACCAGGAGACCAGGTATTACAAACCTGTTTAGAATCCAAGTCTCTTAACTCCTCATCAGCTGCTCCTCTAGCTCTTCTGGTTTCAGCTCATCCCCCTTTCAGCCTCATTTGTCTCTTCTCTACTGTGCGTCAGTCCTCGGATTCATGGATTTTCATAATCCAAATTGCCAAATATTTGAGGATCTAGTATAAGTTCTTGTGCAAGATCTGTCCTTGCCATGTTAATGCACCTGCACAACCATCCAAACGGACCCAGATATGGATCTGTAACGAGCCATCCCAGTCAGTTTGACTCCATCTTGGGAATTCCCAGAAACTCATGCCGGTTGCCCCCACCCCATCCTAGTCAGCCAGTCTGAGTATCAGGGCCTATGATTTCTTTGTTCTTTTTGGCTTTGACCTGACTGCCCCATTTCCCCCCTCATTTGTGGTTATGAGTCACAGTCATCATTCTCGATGATACCAGTGAAAAGGCACCCACCATCAAAGGTCACAATTCTAGTGACTGTGACCCACGGCGTGCCTCTCGGTTTGCAGGCGCTTTGCATTATAAGCAGCACACTCAATCAGCTTGCCCTAATTTTTCCATGGAAAATACAGAGCTTTTGTACTTTCTCCTTTTATGTCAATGGGACATACTCCTTGTCTTCTAGTATAGAAGTCATGGAACCTTATCTGAACATTTCTCTCTCTAAAGCTGAAGCTTAAAACTCTCTAAGATCAGAACTTCCTCTGCCGTATTTTTCCCCACTTTGGGAGGTATGCACTTTTTTCTTTTTAGCTCTTTTCTTCTTTTTTTAGAATTTTGTTTTGTTTTTCCCAGTTTCATTGAGGTATAATTGACATATAACATTGGATTCGTTTAAGGTGCATACGTAATGACTTGATATATGTGTATATCGTTAAATGATTATCCACAGTAAGTGTAGTTAACACCCGTCATCTCACATGGTTAAAACTTTTTTCTTGTGATGAGAACTTTTAAGATCTATTCTCCTAGCAACTTTACATGTACGGCACAGGATTGTTGACGGTCATTACGGTGCTGTCTCCTACATCCCCAGAACTTACTGATCTTATAATTGGAAGCTTGTAGCTTTGACCACATTTGCCCCTTTCCCTCATCCTCCCTGTGGCAACTGCCCGTCTATTCTGTTTCTATGACTTCTGTTTTTTTGTTTTTAGGTTCCACATATAAGTGAGAGCACATAGTATTTATTTTTCTTTATCTGACATCTCACTTAGCATAATGCCTTCAAGTACCACCCATATTGTCACAGATGGCAGGAATCCCTTCTTTTTATGGTTGAATAATATTCCTGTGTGTGTGTGTGTGTGTGTGTGTGTGTGTGTGTGTGTATGTGTATGTGTATGTATTCTTTCGCCATTTATCCATATGTGTCTCCATGTCTTGGCTATTGTAAATAATGCTTCCATGAACATGGGAGTCTCTTTGAGATTTTGATTTTATTTCCTTTGGATAGATACCTAGAAGTGGAATTGCTGGATGATGTGGCAGTCTCTAGTTTTTTCGGGAACCTCCCTACAGTTTCCCACAGTGGCTTCTCACCAGTTTACGAATCCCCACCAACAGCGCATAAGGGTTCCCTTTTCTCCACATCCTCACCAGCACTTGCTATCTCTTATCTTTTTGATGACGGCCATGCTGACAGATGTGCACTCGTATCTCATTATGGTCTTGACCTGTGCTTTCCTCCATCATGAGTGATGCTGTACATCTTTTCACATGCTTGTTAGCCATTTCCATGTCTTTGGGAAAAAAATGTCTATTCGGTTCCTCTGTCCATTTCCTAATCTGATTGCTTACTTGCTATTGGGTTATATGTGTTCTTTATGTATTCTGTCTGTTAACCGTGTATCAGTTGGATGATTTGCGAGTATCTTCACCTGTTCCACAGTTGCCTTTTCATTGTGTTGATGGTTCCTTTGCTGTGCAGAAGCTTTTTGGTTTGGTGTAGTCCCAGTGGTTTGTGTTTTCTTTCCTTCCTTCTCTTTCTCTTTTTCTTTCCTTTCCTTTCCTCTTCTCGCCTCATCTCTCTCCTCTCCTTTCCTCTCTACTTTTGGTAGCAAATCCAAAAAATTATTACCAAGGCTGATGTCCAGGAGCTTACCCCCTGTGTTTTCTTTTCTTTCTTTTTTTTAAAAAGATTTATTTATTTACTTATTTATTTGATTAAGAGATCACGAGTAGGCAGAGAAGCAGGCAGAGAAAGAGAGAGAGAGAGAGAGAGAGAGAGAGAGAGAGAGAGAAGCAGGCTTCCCGCTGAGCAGAGAGCCGATGCGGGCGGGGCTCAGTCCCAGCACCCTGGGATCATGACCTGAGCCGAAGGCAGGCGCTTAATACCTGAGCCCCCCGGGCGCCCCACCCCCTGTTTTTCTTTCAGGAGTGAGGTAGACACTGTTTCTACCGAGGAATTCATGGAGTTCTCATTTGTGAGCCCCATGTAGGTAGCCTCCTGCCAATTTCCCCTCAGTTCCATGGTCTCCAAACTATAACCTTAAAATGAAGTCAGAGATGCAAACTTCACCTCTTTCCTTACATCTTTAATTCCGTACTTAGGAGAGTGAATGCAATGCATTTTAAAAGTCAGTTTAGGTCCCCTAAATGGCAAGTGAAAATGAATATTTAAAACTTTCTGAATGAGGGGCACCCGGGTGGCTCAGTCAGTTAAGCGGCTGCCTTCAACTCAGGTCACGATCCCCAGTTTCTGGGATCGAGCCCCACGTCGGGCTCTTTGCTCAGTGGAGAGCCTGCTTTTTCCCTCTCCCTCTGCCTGCTGCCCCCCCACACTTGTACTTGTTCTCTCTCTCTCTGTCAAATAAATAGATAAAATCTTCAAAATAAATAAATAAATAAAACTTTCTGAATTACGCAAAACGTGTACTTACGTGTGGCCCTCACCCGAGCCATTTTTTCTTGGTGGGTGAGTGACTCGTCATGGGAGTCCAGCTCCCGGCTTGCCCCCTGGACCCTAGGAAATCTGAGCTTTTAGCCACTGAAATTCTTTGCTAAAAGAGCCCTGTTTATACACATTTTCTAATTTACTCATCTCTCCTTGCGTTTCACTTTGAAGAAAGCACGGTTTTTATTAATTGAAGTGGGATCGCTCACAGGATGTGCCGTGTGACTGCTCGTCATTACATAATAGTTATAAACAAACGAGCCTCTTTGAACTCGGCTGTCCAGGCTCCCACTGCCTCTTGGCTGAGGTTCCGCCGTTGACACTTGTGCCGCAGTTAATTAGGGTGGCTGTGAGCGCTGGGAGGGGCAGAGAAAAGGCAGGATTTAAAAGCTGTTCCTGCTACCTTTTGGGGAGTTTCAAGTCCTTTCTACATTATAAAGCTAAATGATAGATTTATGCCTGGTTTTCTCCCTGGCCTCCGTCCTTGGCTTCAGACTTAATGAACCCAAAAGAACGGGGACTCATTATTTAAAATCTGGGTGACGTGCATTTAAATTTAAGATTTGTATTTGCACGGACTTTTTTTATCCCTGAGACCCAAGTTACCTACATATAAATCAAACTTCATCAGTTACATTGTTGGACTGCCTCTCCCCTGTTGGGAAAAGCGGAATCTAAGGGGTGATTTCCCCAAACTGGCTTTGTCACTTGCTTATTTCTAAAGTGTCTGGTATCAGCTGGAGCGGGAAGGGAGCTGGAAAGAATGCTTTGGTCACTTTCCATGAGGTTTAAAACACGGGCCCATATGAGAATGCCTATTCATGGTGTTTATTAGCCATTCGGTTGGGGTGGAGGTGGGTAGGTGCCCTAGTTTCTGGCAACGGCAGAGAGAAAGGTCCCAAAAGCTGGACTCAGGATGAAGCTGGCGCAGGGCAGAGGATCTGACCCACCCTTCTTTGAGAATTTTAAGACCATTTCTTCTTCCTCTTCTTCCTCTTCTTCTCTCTTACTTAGACATAGGGGAATAGAGGCCTGGAAAGGAGAAGCTGGACCGGGGAAACGGGGTCAGACTCGGATGTGCTGTAGACCCTCACTGCCTGCGGGCGCCCCCCCAAGCCCTCCAACTCGAGGGCCCCAGAAATCAAAAGGTCATGTCCCTTATCTGCCAGACCTCCCTTCTCTGGCCTTGAGGCAGAAACCTCCAGGTAGACTTGCCTCCAGTTCCCTTCGTCTTCCTCCCTCAAGTGTTTATTCTGCTCTGTGAGTCTCACTCAAATGCTGCTCCCCTTCTGTCCCCTGGGAGAAGCTGCCATTCTCTCAAGCTTGGATTGTGACAGTGGCTTGGAAATGGACCTCCGTGCTTCGTGCTGGCGGCTCCCTGATGGCTTGCTGTGCTTCAGAGAGGGCTCTCCGGAAGGCAGCACCAACCTCAGACTCCTCGGATTAAACCTGCAGGGACTCCCTCTTCGTTGCCATTAAGATGAACTCCACCCTCCCACCCCCCGTTTTGACCTGGCCTCTGCTTATCTCGATGTCCTGCCCTCGTATCCCACCCAACCCCACATCAGCTACACCAGCCTTGAACTATCTGACCTCCGCCCTAATGCCTCCAGGTCCTCTGGGCTCTGCTGAAACGGTTTTCTTACCCTGCCCTTAATCCAGAATCCCAAATAAATCCCCAAGGAGTTTTCTGAAATGCAAATGGAAAGCCCTAGAAACGCTGGAGCATCTCCCATGATTTCCAGAGACTTCCAGAGTGGTTTTCATGCTTCTGCCTCTTCTGTTTGTCATCCTCACCTGCTGCCTTGGTTTCTGTCCTTGTTAATAGAGCCCCCAAATCCAATTTCCACAAAAATCCACATGGCGTGCCTTTACTTTTCAGGAATGGACTAACTTTACTGAAGATTAGGATGATCTTGAGAGTTGACTTTAACAAGGGATTGGCCATAGGTTCAATAGCCTTCGCTGGCTCAGGCCTTATTCCACTACCTTTCTCCTATTCCCCATTGCATTGCATTCAGCGCTAATAGAGAAGAAAACTAATTGCAGTAATTTAAAGAAGGCTGTTTGTGTCTCACATTAAAGAAGTCTGAGAGTGGCAGGCACGTTTCATTGTCTTCAGCATGAGAATTCATGCTTGTCTCCCAAGGTCATCTCAGCATTCCAAATGATTGCTACAGCTCCAGGCATCACACATACATTCCAGCCGCAAGAAGGCCACGCACTCTCCCTTTCAGAATATTTCTCAAAAGTTGCACGTACTACTACACATTTCTTCTATGGGCCAGAACTTAGTCACATGGCTATACCTAGTTGCACAATAGGCTGGAAAGAGTAGTCTTTATTCTGGGTATGCATGTGCCCCGCTAAAACCTGGAGAATTCTATTACTATGGAAGAAAGGGAGGATAAACATTGGAGGGCATCCTGCAGACTCTTTCACAGCTACAATAATAAACATCCATCCCTTTTTCTTGCGCTGCCTAGTCTGACATCTGATCAGCCTTCCCCCCCACCCCCCCAGCTCCATAGTTGACCTAGGAACTTGTTTGTGTACTTTTCCTAAACACCTATAGCTCACTTCCACAGAAGAAGTTCTGGAAAAATTTTCTCCATCTTACAAACCATGCTACCTTCCTGTGTCCTGCATTGCCCCCGCCCCATGAGGATGCCATGGGTCTATACAAGCAGAGTTCTTTGGAGTGCGTACCGAGGCCCGCCTTGCACACGTTACATCATGGCACCAGCTGACTGGGGGCACGGTTTCAGGTTTACCAGTTCTCAGAATGCAACAGCACATTCGTACGTCCACAGCGTGATGAAGAGTGAAAGAGCTACGCGGGCTGTCCTTGGTGTGGTCCTCCCATATACCGCGGGTACGCATGTGCGCGCACACACACATACAGGTGGCTAGTTTCAAAGCTGAGAAGCTACCCACCAGCTTCTTCTGCTAGCCCCCTTCTGGTGAAACAAGGCACAGGTGCTATTTATCTACTATCCCATATGACTGTGTTCCGCTGGATATGTATTCACCATATGCTCAACACGTCTGCATCAAATATATCTTTGGAAGACTTCCCTGTTTGGGAAGGAAGGTAGTAAATTCATAACCTGGTTATCTCCCTCCCCGTAATCCCCACTGCACAGGTCTTGCTTACTGCTCTGTCCTTGCTCAGTGTCTCATGTGTGTCTGGCATATGATAGGTTCTCGATAAATAATTGTTGACGAATAGATGAGTGAATGCCACGTGCTAAACGGTGGCTGTACAAAGATCACAGAAACATGGTCTTGGTCTTCTCAGCTCAAGATCTAGTGAGGGAAGCTGACCGTAAGCAGTTGTATCATGGAGGAAAGCATGCAGCATTAATCTATGCCACATGTCAGGGTGACGCAGAGGAGATGCCTGGGCTGGGTTTTGAGGGGTGAGTAGGAGTTTACTAGGCCTATGGAAGGGGAGATGGAGGTCTATGGGCAGAGAAACTGGCTGGCACAAAGGGGTAAAGACAGGAAACATCCTGCCATCCTCCCCATGTTTGGGCAGTAAGTATACGAGGTCCCCCAACTTAAAGACCTTGTAGTCTTTAAAGTAGTTTTTTGGTGAAATTAAACATTTTTCTTCTAGAAGTGATTCATAATTACTACTAACTTATCAAAACTCAGAGCTTTGATTTAGGAGAATTTGCATCTAGATTTTATGGAGCAGGATCTGGTCATCTGTTAACATTCTAGTTACTCCCCACCCAGAGCCACCAGTAAAACTGAAAATCCCAATTTCTTTGACAGAGGTTGCTGACTTAGAGCCTAGTGAATGCTGCACTCTGGTCATCTCAGTGTAGAGATATTTTATTTTTAAGTATTTATCTATTTATTTGAGAGAGGGAGGTGGAGAGAAGGGCAGAGGGGGAGGGAGAGAGAATCCCAAGCAGACTCCAGCTGAGCGCAGAGCTGACCTGGGGCTTGATCTCACAAGCCTGAGATCATGACCTGAGATGAAATCATGAGTTAGGTGTTGACTCATGATCAAATGAGGGGCTGAGCCACCCAGGTGCCCCCCCAGTCTAAGCATTTTATACATAATAACTCATTTAATTTTCATAACATCCTAGTGGGTAGGGACTAGCTCTTATCCAGTTCAGAAGTTTGATCGTGTCTTTAAAGTTATCAGGCTGTTTGTTTTATTTTATTATTTATTTTTGAGCTTTTTTCCAAGCAAAGGATACATCTTGGACAAAACCAGAAAGGACTTCCTGGTGCATGCGGATAAGTCCGTAGGACCTGATGTCTCCAGAGGACTGCCTTCCTTTCCAGTGCTGTAGGCCCAGGCTCTGGCGCCCTCTTCCCTCTCCAGCCCAGAGTCCTTCTCCAGCTCCTCCCGTCTGGCTCATCCTGGTCCCCAAGCCCCAGCAGGAACATCCTGGCTGTCTGCATGCGAGGTTCAGAATTAAACACTAGGGCAAGCAGGTGGAAGTATCCAGAAATCAGACCCCAGGAGGAAGGATAGAGGGGACAGAGTTCCCAGAATGTCCTGCCCCCTCTGAGACCGTAAGCGTGCGTAATCTTTTCTGTTTCAGCTCCTGAGAGCAGAGCCTCTCACTCTCGCATAGACAGACCGCTCCTCTGGGGCCTTCTAGCCCATCTCTCTCCATTCCCCCACGGCGACCTCTCCCTCGGCCCACTTGGCTTGACCTCAGTCAGACATTTGCCTTTTGCGGCGCGAAGGGAAAGGTTGGTCTAATGGTCGAGGGACACGCCTAGCTTAGCCATGTACTAAGTAAGGCAAGTCCCCAAACTATTTATTTCTCAGTGTCCTTATCTATAAAAGGGGGGCAGAAGACCTTCCTTGTGGCGTTGTCATGAGGATTCAGGTCGGATAACCCATAGCACTCAGGAGCTTTGGCTCTGAGAAACCGTGTGTGCGGTGGTTTAGAGCCCGGGCTTTGGAGTCAGACACAGTGGGCCCACTCCCGGCTCGGCCGCTATCTGACCGTGGAACCGGCACCCGGTGGCTCCTCCTCCTCTGTAACTCAGAGATAACAGCAGCATCCTTGTCATCAGGTTGCCATGAAGGCTTCATGCGTGTAGACACAATATGGCAAGTGCTCAGCACACACATAGTAGGTGTTCAGAAAATACCGCTGCTGCCCATCACTGATGGTCGTCATCACACCTGTTGGAGTCAGTCCATCAAGAGTCATTATCCTGAATGTCTGTGAAAGGCTCGTCGGGGCAGGAGTCCTTTCCCGCTGGGCTCACACTGTTCCCGAAAGCCTTTATTTCGGCTCTCACTCAAAGTTCCCGGTTAGAACTTTCCCAGTCGGAGGTTTCTTTGCTTTTCTTAGCAGACAGAGGCTTGGCTCTCCCCACACAGAGTTCCTCCGTCGACAATCTAAGATCGTCTCCCCAAGGAATGTGCTTGCATTCCAAGACGAATGTTCCAGAAACAACCCTCCCTTGATGCATCTGTGGAAGTCCTGTTGGCTGACCTGCTTGGAAACAGGAATCTCGATCTTAAGAAAGGGTGATTTCATAGGCGGTTGACTCTGTGTTATTCTCATAAAGCACATGTCACCTTAACTGAAACCGTGTGAGTGGTAAACTTCACATTCTAAATTTAGAAACATGGCACTGGGAGGATTTGTAAGCTCTGGAACAGAGGAGGGGTCAGCGTGAGTTGTTTCATGTAACTCTGGTGGGGAGAACACGTGGGGTGTGCAGGCCAGCTAGAGATGCTGTCACGGGCGAGGGCCGTTTTTGTTTTTAAGATTTATTTATTTAGAAAGAGCATGGGGCTGGGGAAGAGGGAGAGGGAAAATCCTCAAGCAGACTCCCCACTAGCGTGGGGCCCAAGTGGGGCTTGATCCCAGGACCCTGAGATCATGACCTGAGCTGAAATCAAGAGTCGAATGCTTAACCAACCGAACCACCAGGCGCCCCAAAGATGGTTTCAAACAGTGCATTTTTAGGCAGGCTTTGGTTTTCTAATCTTTTCACATTTTTTTATTGATTGTTTTCAACTTGGCGAATCTTTACCTATTTTTGCTTCATTCCGTATTATTTTAAGGGCCACAGCCCTTTCTCCAGGCCACACGCCAGCGTGGACTCTCGATTGCTCGGAGGTGTTATTACTTCCCAGTGGTCAGATCCACGAGGGGACTCGTCGGTAGATTATAATTCTCTCTAATCATATTAACAGGCTCAGCACAAATGCCTCAGACCACGGTAAGCAAAGGTGGCTCACTGCTCTACGCTGAGCCCCACACAGAGAAGAGGCAGGGGCATTTCTTTCCCATTGTCACTCCTGCTGGGGGCAGGACGGGGGGTGCCTAGGACCCTGCCCTCTCTTCTGGGGTGCTATTGAAAGTAAAGGATGCTGAATCCTGGAGAAGTTTGAGCGGGGCCAGCAAAGCCTCGGTGGAGGCCGCGCAGTGTGCAGAGTCCCTGAAGGCGTCACCTGTCGGAGGCTGTCATCAGGCCAGCACAGGGCAGAGTCGCCCAGACACTCCTCTCAGTGGCCAGCCCTACTGCCCACAGGCCACTTCAGTGGGAACTTCAACGACCAGAGCCCATGTGGTCATTTTCAGAGCTTCCCTGCTAGTCCGCATGTCCATCCAGGCTGAGACACGTCCCCTGAGGCCCCTCGGTACGGCTCATGTGAGCAGTGGTCAGGGGTCCTCTCCTGGGTCCCACTGGTGCTGGACCTTGCCGGACGGACTCCTGATTCCGATGGCTCCTCCCCACGTGGTCAGGCTCACGGACGGGCCCCTGTGACCTCTGCCGTGGTCAGGCCGTGCCCACTCATGGACTCTCAGTTCCCCGGAGGCCGAGGCACCCACTGTCGGAGCCCCGGGCACGCGGCAGGGGTGTTCTGCTTTATTCAAACGTAAATGGTGGCCTTGCAGCGTTCATGGTTCGGCACTTGCTGCTCTCCCGACTGCAGAGTTCTGCCTGGCTTCGCACGACCGCTTGGCTGTTGTACCAGACGGTTTCCTCTTGTCCTTCCAGACCCCGCGGCTACCCTTTTCCATCCTCCCTCTGCCTGCAGGAGGCTCTCTGGAGTGCATCGTCAGACCCCCTTTCCTTCTGGTTTCCTCTTGGGGTCAGCCAGTGGGAGGCCAGAGAGGGAGGACAGTGAGGTTGGGTTATTTCCTTGCCTTCCTTCTTACAAGATCATCTTCGGTGTTTTCTCTCCATGACCATCTCTTTCTGGGTTCCCGTGATCCTTCTCTCCCCTTGTCCCATTGGGCCTGGAGGCATCTCCTGCACCATCACTCGTCCTGCTTTCCTTCCCTATGAAAGTGAATCTGGGAACGCAGGCACGCAGCTTTCTAAGCCCCCCAGACCTAGCAATTTAGACAGTCTGGGGATGGGGTCCGGCATGGGGACATACCCTCCAGGTGAGTTGATGGACACTTAAGTCTGAAAACATTACCCTACGCTTTCCTCCTTTGCTTTACACACAGCTTTTCTAATAATCCCTTTTCTAAGTCCTCCTGAGATTGTCTTAATTTAAACATGCCATTTTTTTCCTCTTGGGAGCCTACCTGATGTACCTATTGATGTATCTTTAGGTTTGCTGATCTCTGTTTATAGATCTCCTCCACATACATGTGAGTTTGTAAGTAGAATAATTTCCTTGAAGTAGCATTTCTGGGTTAAAGGGAGTGTGCACTGAGATAGATATTGTCTGATTATTCCCCATAGAGCTTGCCCAGCTGGCCATTTTCTAAGCTGGTCTCTGATTATTTCCCATCATGTCATGTCTCCTGTGACAAGGAACTAACCCGACCATGGCAGTGTGTTGGGGTCACCTTTCTCGGACTTGGGTGCACACAGATCCCCCGGGGGACTTATTGAAATGCAGATTCCGGCCCGAGAGGTGTGGCGTGGGGCCCGAGAGCCTGCACTCTTCACAAGCTTCCTGGTGACCCTCGTCTGTGCTGGCCCTAATTCACAGGGTTAGAGAATAAGCATAAAGAAATGGCTAAACGCTGGGTTTGGGTTTCAGATCCCCGTTCAACCAGTTAGTAATTGTGGCTCTGGGCAAGTTGCTTAATCATCTGGAGCCTCAGTTTCTTCAACTATAAAGTGGGGGTTGGATCCCCCCAGAGAGTTCTGCGATGACCAAGTCACATAGACTGTGCAGGGGCAGGGCTTGGCTTGGGGCATCACTGCCATTCCGCACAAGCTCACACACACCGCTGGACGCCCACCCCCGTCTGCTCCTGACACACAGCTGCCCTGAGCTCCCCACAGACAGCTCCCAGCGTCCCGGCCTGCTTGTCTTCAGGGCAGCCCCCAGCCCAAAGCGGAAGCGGGGCCCCACTGCTCCTCTCCCCCGGCACTTCAGGAAGGGAGCCCGTGGCAAAGCATTGTACACCCCTGTCATTCCAGGAAGCAACAGCCGCCACATCTGTCCCCCAGGCTCGGCTTGTTTTTTTCTCAGGGAGGGTCTTAGTCCTAATGAAAACCATTAGCCAGTTCTCCAACCCTTCTTGTCTTCAGGAGGAGCTTGAATGAACTTCCGGTAGCATCCTCCCAGTTGGAATAGGGGTAGAACCCCTCCCCACCTCCCAGCGGTACCCGAACTCAGGGTTCTAGGGAACTTGGACAATGCCCACTCCTGTCTGCATATACCTCCCTTAGCCCCTGGGAATGTATGTGCATATGGGTCCCCAAAATAGCACTGTCCAAGAAGGTGAACATGCAAGTCATCTGTAGTCTAGATCCTCGGTTACAAAGGAACATCTCAAAGCCCAGAGCCATGACATCACAGCACGGAGAAGCATCCTCGGACCCGCTCAGACCCGCTCGGAGCCAGCTGCCAGAGAGCGGGATACGCCTGGTCCCCGTCGAATGTGACCTCATTCTTCTGTTTCCCATGGAGTTGGACCTGAGCGGACAGCTAGTAAAGCTGTGAGCATGTGGGTGGGAAATGGCGTTTAGAAGTTGCCCCGGGGGAGTCCAGCGGGGGAGGGAGTGGGTGTGCTGCCCTGAGGGCCCGGGTCTTGAGTTCATTTTCCCCACACTGAAGGCGGGGCTTGTGCCCAGAGGATGAAAGCACGGGTGGATCGCAAGAGACACTTGAAAGGGGCAGGGGCAAGATGCAGGGCATGGGGGCCGCGTTGGGAACTGCTCCGCCTGTCACGGAAAAAGAAAGAGGAGCTGCTTCTTCCTTTTCTTCTTGAGCAAGTCTCTCATCTCCGGGCCCTCAGCCCCGCTGGTCCCCCCCTTCCTTAGCTGGCTGGCTCCTCTCTTGTTGTTCCGACCTGCCCTTCTCCCTGGGGAACCCTCATCACCAGCCCTCCCAGGCCCTTCCCGGGCATCTCCAGCAGAACGTCCCGTTGTCCACATCCCTAAACCTGCCCTCCTCGCCCACCGCACCAAACCTGCTTCGCCTTCCGTCCTTCCCGCTCCCAAGTACGTCTTTGCTAGAAGGCAGTGTCTCTGCGGCTCATCATCCTGCTTCCTCCCAGATATGCCAGGGTCAGGTGCGATGCAGCAGAGCTCTGGGCACAGGTCCAATGGTTCCAGTCCCAAGGAGGGGGGCTCATGCTCTCCGCCTGCTTGAGGGCTGCAGAAAGAGACAGCCCCAGGAGCCCGCCGGCCACCTTAGCGCATCATTTTCATTGAACATGCTGCTCGTCGCATTCCACAGCGGCCTCTTAATAAGGACCCAAGCAAGAAATTTCCCTCAGGTTTGGCGGAGTGGAATCCGCTGTCTCTGTCGTGAGCAGGCAGCCCGCTCTGGTCCTCCGGTCCTGGGAACCCAGGGTCCCGTTACTGCTCATGGCAAAGAGCTCAGAACGTCCTTGTAAGCCAGCACAGCAGCAGGTGTAACACGTGTTGTCTGTTAACTCCACTCTCGGCTGTGTGGTATCTTCATCTACTTATTTTAATTTATATTATCTATATTAGTACATATATTTACTTAAACCTCTTATAAGATGGACTCTAAAATATTAAAAGTTACACACACCATTCTCATATTTTTTAATCAAACACGTACGTATACATTATCTGTAGAGATATATTTATGAAGTAGAAAGGTGCAACTTTTAGTGGACAACATGACTCGGTAGACCCGACACAAACGGTGTATTGAATAATAACAACATCCAAATAACCACACTTCTGGAAACCCATTATAAAATAGTGCAGCATGGTGAAGAGGGATTTGGATCCTGAATTTCAGCTGCAGAGAATTTGGGTTGTAGGTAGCGAACCAAGCTTCAAGTCACTTTTATGTGGCTTAAAACGCACACACACACTCACTATAATTACGTAACATGTAACACAAAGCTATCGGGGACCCTTTTTTGGTGGGAGGTCCCTGGCAACCACATGAGTGGTCTCAGGGAACAAGAACCATATGGGCCTTCTTCCAGACACCGGGCCGTGAGGCCAAGCGTTCCGGGGACCTGTTCATCACTGTGCTCTCCTAATAGGCCATTAGAGAAGGGGACTCTTTGCTGGTTAACGGAGATGAAAGTTTCTGTCATTTATCTGCAAGCGCATAGGTCTTTAATATTTCCTGAAACCACAGGTCTGCTTCGTGTCTTGTAACTGAAACAACTATAATCCTTAACACCAGAGAGCGGCGGGCCCCCGATAGTGCCCTGGCAGTCACTAGAAACACCTGCGGGAGAATTAGGCAGAGGAATTTTTTTGCAAGCCACGTCTGGGCCCTGTAAAGTCACCTACATCCAGCTGAGCCCTGGCAGATTTTTTTTTTTTTTTTTTGGTCAAATGTTTTCAAAGACTTTTCCTCTACCTGAGTGTGGTATTAGGTGGATGTAGTCCCAGAAATTCCCAGTAGACTTACACACCATTCCCTCTGTCCATTTGTCCATATTACAGATCGTGTTCATAGCTTCTGTTTCTGGTACGAAACCTGCATCTGTTTAATTGGGTAAGCTTTCTCTTTCCCTGACACTAATGAGATGATTTTCATTAGAGTCTGCACGTTCTTAATCATCGCATCTGGACTGGGGGTTTTATGGGAAAATCAAGGATAAATCATCAAGAGTTAGAGGTGGGAGAGAAGGTTAACTTTACCTTTGGGAAACTGTATGAGGACTAATTCACAGATCGCTACTCCAAGTCAGAAACAAAGGCTTGTCATTAGTAGATGTGAGAAACAGATACGTTTAGAAAACAGACTGGGCTGGTTTGGGTGTGTTGATGGGAATTTGGTTTAAGTTAAAGGACACTTCAGCCTTAGTTGCCAGCTGTTGAAAAAAAGGTGTCTTTAACTCTCTAGGAAAAGGAGAAAACTTTTCTCCTATTGAAGGCCGATGATACCTGGCAAATTATAGCCAAAATTCTATGTCAAGTTTTAATCATTTTTTAAAGGAAATAACTTTATTGTTTTCATTCTGACTTAAAATTGCTGGAAGCTTATTTTTTTAATAAAAAAATGAAGACTTTATAAAGAAGAAGTAAAAACATTTGTATTCTTACCACTCAGAAACACGAGTAAAATGTGGTATATTTCTCTCCAGGTTCCTTCCTGTACATGTACACACACACACACACACACACACACACACACACAGTACATATGCCATATATAATATATAAGAAAGGATTCATACAATACATACATGTTTATAACTTGTTTTTTTCTTAATCTATTTTAGTCCCCTGTCAATATATATGTAGTTCATTATCAATAATAGTGACTTTTTTTTTTAAGATTTTATCTATTTGACAGAGAGAAACACAGCCAGAGAGGGAACACAAGCAGGGGGAGTGAGAGAGGGAGAAGCAGGCTTCCCGCCGAGCAGGGAGCCCGATGTGGGGCTCGATCCTGGGTCTCCAGGATCATGACCTGAGCCAAAGGCAGTCGCTTAACCGACTGAGCCACCCAGTCGCCCCAATAATAGTGACTTTAATACTCCATTAGATATATCACAATTTATCAGATTCCCTATTTTTTCGATATTCACGTTGTGTATTGTCAACTATAGTCATAGGAACGCTGCGTAACACACAACCATAAAATCTCAGAAATAAGCGCTCACTCCTTACGAGTTTGTAGAGTGGTGGATGTTTTTAGAAGAGCCACTGCTAGTTGAAGAGGTGGGTGGGGAGGCCCGCTCCACGCCTCTCTCGTCCCTTCCTGGGGTCCCGTCTCAGACCGATGCCACCTAGTTTTGTATGTCCTTTGCATGGCGATGACACAAGTGTAGGAATGTAAGCCCAGTTCCATAAAAGCTCCATCCAGGGATATAGGGGAACCCGAAGGGGAGATACTTACGTCAGGTTTGGCTGACGATAGTCTTGAATCCCTCAGACTAGCTACATGGTATCAGATACCTTGCTTCTTCTTGAGTCCCCCCTCATAAGCTTCCCCCAAACTTCATGTGTGTAAATTTATGGTCTGTATCTTATTTGATATCTTGGTGTCATAACGGATAAAATGTTATTAATTACTAATATTAAGGCATATTTGTCTTCTGACTGAACATTTGATTTAGGTGAGAGTAGTGTTCTCAAACTTGGTCAGGTGGCGTGAGAGGCAGTGCTGTGTCAGCACAAGAGCATCCCCCTGGTTGGCCGTTTACTTAGGAAAGTGACTTGAACTTGAACTTGCGGGGGGGGTGGCGGGGGGACAGAGTCATCTTCTGCTCTGCCTGCCTCCTAGGATTGTGAGTAATAGAAGAGAAGGTGCACTGTAAACAGTGAGCCCCTTCCAGCACGTGTTAGCAGACTGTCTAGCTCATATTGGGCCCATCAGACGGCTTTTCTCTGAACCTGGGCTTTCTCAGCATTTGAAGCTGACATGGAGGCAAGACTATTTCCAGAAGGAAGCTGCAAAGTTCCCAGTGCTCTGATGACTGGGGAAATTCTGTCTGCTGATTTCACTGGCACCACTGGCATAGTTAATTTTATTTTTTAAAAGATTGTTTATTTATTTGAGAGAGAGAGAGAGAATGAGAACAAGTTGGGAGAGGGGCAGAGGGAGAGGGAGAAGCAGATTCCCTGCTGAGCAGGGAGCCTGACATGAGACTTGATACCAGGACCCTGGGATCATGACCTGAGCCGGAGGTAGACACTTAACCGACTGAGCCCCCCAGGCGCCCTCCACTGGCATAGTTTAATCATGAAGAACATCTACATGTGGTAGTTCTTGTAGTGGTTCTACTTTTCTACGTTAGTTTTCAGAAAGCCCCGCCTGCTGCTGTTTCCACAAGTAACATCAGAAGAACAAATTGGCTTTGGGTCTCTTCCCAGATTGTTCTTGCAATGAGACAGGTACTGCTATTCTTCCAAATTTAAATTTGGAGAAACCAAGACTCAGAAGGACGACAGGTTTCGTCCAAGACTGGGCAGAGCACGGCTTTTAAACCCGACCTGCCTTGTCCGAAGGTGGTGCCCTTAGTCCCAGCTCCAGTCAGGGGCCACAGGGAACACTGTCGACATCAGTCCTCCTCTTGCTGCTCCTTCTTCGCACACCCTCTATATCTGTAACCCTCTTCTCAACCCTGAGGTTCACTGAGCTGTGAGGTTATCGGCCCCCCTTAACAGAGGCCACAGTTTATCGACAGAGGGGACAGTCCCTACTGGTAAGATATGCATTCGTGTTGAATTCACTTAAGGTTTCCCATCTTCGCAGAAACAGACCTTTGACCAGAGTCCTCTGCTCTCCTCCTGCCTCTCGCTGAGTGGCCCGTGTGGCCTTCAACAAACATTTCAGCCAGTCTGTGTGTTCGGTATGCCATTCCCCCACTCTCTTTTCTTCCGCTGCTGTAGAAGCTAGTGTTTCCAGATTTGGAAGAGAGGGCAGGGCTGAGGAAGGTTGTTTGATGAGTAACCAACCCCAAGGCTCCTGCTATCCTCATTAAGGTTAATGGCTTTGTCTAGGCCTCATTAGCTCAACAGCTGTAGATATATTTCTGCCATGATTCAGCTGACCTGGTTCTCATCAGCATGGTGTGGAGCCCTAGAGCAGGAACTGGAAGATTCGGCCTCCAGGAGGAGGTCCGCCCTTCATGGCCATCATACTCTCCACCTCTGGGACCTCAGATCCTTCTCCGTAAGCCGAGGAGGTTGAACTAGAAACCCTCGAAGGAATTTTTCAGTGATTCATTTTCCTCCGTGGGTTGAGTTACAGCTCACCATCACTAATCATTTTTGGCTCCAAATGATTGTGGTTCAGTGGTAGAAGAGGAACTTACTGCAAATTCATCTTCAGAATGTTTGGAGACCATTACGAGAAAACCGAGCTCAGCCTCGCCTCCAGAGCATTTGATGTTACCAGCCGTGCTGGGCAGAAGGAGGCCCGAGGAAAGCGGCCTTTGGAATCGGAAGTGCCTGGAAGATCCTAGACTCCTTCTCCCACCTTCGGTGAAAGGGGAGACTACAGCCCAGATAATGTGTCCAAGGCCGTCCCACTTTTAAGAACACAATCGAGCATGAAACGGTTTCCCGCGTTATTTTATGATACCTCGCATAGCATGGCGAACCTTTATTAGTCTATATTTTAATGTTATTTGTATAAAATTAGTGACCACGTGTGATCAGCAGCACACACCGTTTTCTTTGTGCTCAAGCCCGGTTACTACTGCAGTTCAGGGACAAGCTCGCTTGGGGGCCTGTGGAAATAATTACGTCGTCAAATACCATTTCATGATTAAAAACTTTTCTGACCAGGAATAGCTCCCCCTTCACAGTAATTACTTGTGGCAAATATCCTTTTTTTAGAAAATAAATGCTGAACAAATTGAAGTCAGATCACTTTTCTCCTCTCCTGCTAGAATAATTGCGTGTGTAAGAGGAGATGCCAGTTTGGACACGTCATTCGTAGTGTCCCACGTCGCGTGATACTTCGTCTTCAGCGTCAAAATATTTGTCTTTCTCATAGAGAGTGAAAGTGGTATCCACCTTCCTTTAAATCAAATGTTCTTTAATTCTCTCTCTGTCCCCTTGGTGGTGTGGAGCCCTCAGTTTCCCATTGTTTTTCCTCAGCAGCTGTCATTGCCCCCTCCTTACAGGTTGGGGTTCCAATTCCAGTTCATGGTGGGAGAGCTTGGGTGAGTTAAACCCTCTGAGGCCCAGGTATAAAAAATGGGGATAATTATTTTGCCCTACAGGGTAGCTGTTATGGGAATTATATGAGAAAGTTACATTTTAGGATGGTGCCTGCTTTGTGAATAGCTCTTAATAGGTGTTCATTCTCTCGCTTATTTATTGCTTTTCCACTGTGGCTTATGGCACACAGGTATTGTTCACATCTTACCGAAACCCTCATTGGAACCAGTTGTTGTTGTTGTTGTTGTTGTTGTTGTTGTTGTTGTTGTTGTTGTTTTTACCACTCTAACTCCATAAACATCTTAGGAATAGTTTTTGGAAGTCTCTTTCATCTGAGCCTCTCACCTGCAGTTCCTGGATGTGAATCCCTTCTTGCACCGAGTGTTGATGTCAGCTCACGGAGGGATATTTCTCCCATGCTTTGCAGTTTTGGAGTGTGAGCTGCTTGAGCAGGAGTCCTTTTTTCCGGGAGAGGCCCACTTGTCCTGGGTTCAAGAGGAATGCCGATGAGAAGATTGTGGAGTTGCCTTTTTGGGACGCTATGGAATTCTCCAGTGTTTGGTCATGTTTTAATGTTAACATCTTGGGTTGGGAAGACACCACCCATTGAGTAGCTCCCCACCGTTCATAAAGCTTCCAACTTTATGCTGAGAAAACCCCTCAAATTCATCTCCCTCTCAACTGGAGAGGGTGTTGGCTATAGTCTATGGAGTGGACTAGATTAAAATTCCTTCCAAATCTCGCCCCTGGGCATTGATCAGGGCCTGGTACCATGATAAGAATTTGGCATTACACCAGCAACAGCCTTCTGACTTTACATTTCCTCCTTATTTCTGATGCCTTGGGATTTCCCTTCCTTATTCTGAATTTGGCTGTGTGGGATTGTGTGTGTGTGTGTGTGTGTGTGTGTGTGTGTATCTATATTTTATTTAATTTATCTATGTGGAAGTTACTAGAAGACGAACTCCCTGTAATCCAGAGGAGAGGTTCTCTTGCTTTCCTTTGGCACAGAAATAATTGGCTTTTGCTAAGGACTGCAAGGCTAGTTTTCAGCCCCACTACTACTTTTGCTAGCTAACCTCTTTGTTATGAAATCCAGCTACCTCTTCTGAATCTCCATATATGTAGATTTTAAAAAAATATTTTGATAGTTGCAATCATAATAAATTGTCAAGAAGAATATGAGGTCCCATGCATCATGGTACAGAACGATTCTTGTTTGACGCGTGATCGCAGGCTTCCTGAAGCCCAGCACACAATCTTGCACGTAGATATTTGTCTAGTTCCGAGGGGGAAAGATTTTGAAACTTAAAATAAGATCATGTTAAATGTATACGATTCAAGAACACGGTATGACTTCCCATTTGTTCAGATATTCTTTTTGGTCCTTCAGAATATTTTTAAGGTTTTTTGAAAAAAAGATTTTATTTATTTGAGAGAGAGAGCACAAGCAGGGGGAGGGAGAAAGGAAGAAGCAGACTCTCCACTGAACAGGGAGCCTGACTCAGGGCTTCATCCTAGGACCCTGGGGTCATGATCTGAGCCTAAGGCAGACACTTAACTGGCTGAGCCATCCAGGTGCCCCAATTTTAAAGACATTTGTAAGTGACTTCCACATTTCTTAAATTGATTTGTGTATTTTACCTTTTTATTGCTGTTGTAAGTGGGTTCTTTTTTCCTACCTTATCTTTAATCTGATAATTATAAATATGAAAGTTATTGAATTCTGTAAAATTTTTCTATTTTTTATCTTCCCATATTCTATTATTATTTCAGCAGTTTTTAATTATTTTTCCTTTTGGATGTTCAAGGTATATAACCTTATCATCTGCAAGTAATGATAATTTTACCACTTCCTAATCAATAGTTTTACCTTTAGTTTCTTTTTCTTCTCCAATTATATAGGCCACTACTTCTTGTACAAAGTTAAATAAGAGCTAAGTCATGTATCTTTGTTTTGTTCCTGACTTTACTGAAGATGCTGTGCATATTTCTCTCTTTAGCATGATGTGACCTCTTAAGCAGGGGTAGATCTATTCGTATCATGTAAAGGGAACATTTTTATACCACTGAATATTTTAATCAAGAATAGATGTTACATTGTGCTTTTCCCCCCTTAAACTTGTTCATATGATGAATTACATTAATTTGTCTCCTAACATTAAACTGTCTGTATTCCTCACATAAACTCCACCCAATTAGGATGCACTGTTCTTTTAATGTCTGTTAGTGTTATGACTTCATTAAATTAATAATTGTCAAGTGGAGTGCAGGGTGTCCGATGGCGAGCCACAGTTCAACAACAGACCACAAGAGATATCAAAACAGAGATGTTTAGTACCCACAGGTCCTGGAGGAAGTACTTGGCTTGCCTCGAGGGGCCACCTGGGGAGATCAAGGTCAAGGCAGAATGTGGGCAGTGAGAGGTCGGACCAGGGCACATGCCTTTCTTAGGGTACATAAATGGAGTGCTTTGGGGTTCTCACTGTTTTGGGGATGCTCTCTAGGTCACGTGCTTGCATGAGGCACTAGAGTCAGTTTAAAATCCCTGCAGGCCAGTTTGCCAAACAAATGGACACCAAGGCAACTAAACTTGATAATTTAGTATTTTATTTAGGGGTTTGGCCTGAATAATCATAAGAGATGGTTTTAGACTTTATTTTTGAAATCTTTGTTGCATTCTGTGGTTGCACATGCCAGGAAATCTAGTTCTCTTCCATTTTTATGTTCTAGGATAGTTTAAATTACCTTGGGATTTTCTGTTCTTTGAAATTCGGTGACACCCTATAGGCAACGAGCTGGATCTGGTACTTTTCAGGAGATGAGGCTGTTTGTCAACTTATCTCTTTTTTTTTCCCCATGAAAACTGGTCTGTTTAGATTTTCTCTTTTTGTGGTATTGGTTTAGGTTAATTACATTTTCTTCAAAAATTACCTATCCATCTAGGTTTTCAAACATACTTATTTTGAATTTAGCGAAGTAGTCTTTTATGGTCCTTTTAGTTTGCTTAGATTTTGTAGTTATTTCTGTATGTTTTACTTTGTATATTTAGTTTCCTCCATTTTTTTCTGATTGAGTTAGCTGGCATTTCAACTGTCTTGCCCTGGCAAAGAAGTTTTTAGTTCTACTTGTTCTACTGTTTTCATTTCTCACTCACTAGTACCTGCTTTTATTTTTATTCATTCCTTCCTTCTTTTTTCCTTTTCTAACTTACGATACTCAAATTTGTTATAGGTTAAGATTTGCAGTTAAGTGTATTCACAGTGACCCAGTAGTCATTCTGATGTGGTTTCCCCAGTCATCTTTTACTTGGCTATAGTTTATTTTCTAGAGATTTCCTCAGAAGGCTCATGGGAACAAAATTATTATCCTATGAAGAGGTGATCAAGGACTATGCAGCCAAAAATATAGGGAAAGAAGGCATTTCAATGGCATATCACAGAGGAGGGATACTACAGAGGTGGGTCAAGCAGATAGTTGATGTTAATTATTAGAAACTTATTTTCCTGGATCTTGGTGGTGTGTGTAGAATTTATCAGCTTAAAAATTTTACATTTAGTAGCCATTCTTTTTTCACTCTGACAAAATACATTTGTACCCAATTTTGTTTTTAAAATGTATGATCTGTCTTTAAAAGGGACCCACAAATTGCAGGAACTTCAGGCCCCAGACACTGGTTCTGTCCTAGCTGCTGCCCAGCTTGCCCCCATCAATGAACCCTTCTTGTAGATGGTGGGTCTGCCTTCACCCCCCGGAGTGCCCATCACCCTTTAGAAGTGCATTGTTTTGGGTCTCTGAGATCTGCTGCTCCAGACTGTCCCTCCTCTTCTCCATACTACTTCCTGTGTAGCTCCAGGGAAAATCTGTTTGCTTTTTGTGCCCCCCTATAAAAACATTGTCTTTGTCTCCTGGTTTTTCCAGAAAGGAAGATGGTAAGCTTTTTCTTTTCGTTCTCATTTTGGGATTATATTCACAAGAAAGAGGGGGCGAATGCTGGCTTATGCAACCATATTCACAACAGAAGTCCAACTCTGTCATTTAGAACATTTTTTTTCTATTTTAGAAATAAAACACACATATATTATAGAAAATTCAGATCCTGAGAAAATATAAAAAAGAAAATTCAAACCATTTCTGTTAAAATCCTTGTGTATTTCTTTCTAATCCTTTTTCCATGCTTACATATTCTTCCCTTTAAAAAATTGGGATCACTCTAAAAGAAAAGAAGTTATAATTGCTGCATGAAATAAATTAGTTTACCATTTCCATATTGTTAGATATTAAATGATTCTTGTTTCTAAAAAAAAATCATCATTATTATTATAAATGGTACTGTATGGGTTTGCAAACTATGGTCCATGGGCCAAATCTAGCCTGCAGTTACTTATTTTTGTAAATAAACTTTTATTGGAACACAGCCATGCCCAGTTGGTTACAGTCTATGGTGAGTTTTCCCCTACAATAGTAGAGTTGAATAGTTGTAACAGAGAATGGCTGGCTTGCCAGGCCTATAATATTTATAGTATCTGGTCCTTTATGGAAACAGTTTCCCACCCTGCTGTACTACAGTGAACATCTTTCCATGTTCATTTTTGTAGGCATGTATGTTCATTTTCTCGACATAACCCCATAGAAAAGGAACTACTTTGATAAAAGAAATATGAATATTTTTATGGCACTTGCCAAATCATCCACCAGAAAGGTGGATTCACTGTTCCACGACTAGTGTATTAAAGTTTGCCTTTTCCCTCACCCTTGACACCATGAGACACAATCATATTTTCTGAATCTACACATTTTGTGACTTGAAGAATGGTATCTTATTTTTGTTTGTTTTTGATTTCTAGTAAGGTGGAACATTTCTTCCTAATTGTGAGTTCCATCTCATTTTTGAATTGCCTGTTCATGTCCTTTGCACATTTTCCTTTTGGAGTGTTTGCTTTATCTTCACAACCTGTGAGACATATTTAAATATTAGAGGTATTATACACGTAATGCTTTGGATGTTGACAGGTTTGCTTTTTTTGGGGGGGGGGTGTGCTCTCAACAGCCACAGCTGTGGTGGGTGTTACATCACTAGTTTGAGGGAGTGTGGCAGTTCTTATGGTCTAGGTTCTGTTCTAAAGGTGTAGGAAAGCAGAGTAGCTATGACCAGGCTTCACCTCCCTGAGCATGAAAGAAAGCTACCATAAAAGAAACTTAGCAAGAAACCTAGGAAGCAAACCCCTCTATCTTTTCTCAGGCCCTGAGTTAACCCAGGGTCTTCTTCAAAGTGGAAAATTCTCCATTGTTTTTAAATAACCCCCTGAATCAATTCTATACTCATGGAACCTGGTAGCAGGAATTGATTTGTGTGTGGTAAGCATTATTCCTGAAGCATGCCATGTTTAAACCCTTTGCCCTCCATGAAATGTCTTTTTTATGTTTTTCAGAGACCGTTAACGAACTGTTGAAAAAGGGTTAATCAGTATAATGCGTAAAGTAGCCCCCTCTAAAAAGCACACCAGCCATCAAACTTTCCAAATAAAAGTTTGTGAATTCACGTGGGCCTCTTGGCTGGGAGGAGACAGCAAGAAGGTTATTTCTGAACCATGTGGTCATTCCTCGGTCTTAAAATAAACAGTCCTCCTTGGGTTGCTCAAGGTAAAAATGATCTGGGAAGACTTGGTAGGTTGGCATAAAAGCACAAGCAAGCTCTCACCGCATCGCACTCTGTGTGCTCTGATGTATGAGATGATAGCAGGTTTCCTGAGACAGCGAGAGGGTTTTGTATTTAGCCGGGAGACTGCCTCTGGGCTCTTCTGAAGCGTGGCTGACAAGTCAGTGCTCCCTATTCCTTTCACCCTTATATTCCTTTGATTTTTTAAATACTTTTTAAGTAATTTCCACTGAGTGAGGACTGGAGCCATCTCAAATGTAGTATTAGCCCGTATTTGTCTAGTAAGCTGCAGGTGTAATGAGATTCCTTCATGTGATCTTCACCAGCTGTGAGGAAAAGGAAGCTGACCGTTAGCCCCAGTTTATAGCCGCATGCACTGAGGCTCCAAGGAAGTGAATGTTTCGTGTACGAGTCATATGGCTAGTATGCCTCAAAATTAGTATTAAACATGGGCTTTTGTTTTACTCCAAGAACTCCATACACTTCAATGTGAACAAAGAACACAACTGAATTGGCCTGAAATTTCTGGCCTGAGCTCTTTTGGTCTTAATGACAGCTTCTTTCATCCAGAGGGCACAGATCTCTTGAGCTGACACCATCAGCTGTTCACCCTGCTGGCTCTTTTACAGATGGTATAGCGAGTCACCCACAGCTGCCTTGTGAAGGAAGGGCTGTTGCCCTCTTGCCATCATTATCACTGGGGAAAGGCTCAGAGTGGCCACCTGGCCCAAGAGCACAGCATGGCGCATCAGAAGTTACGGCTTCGCACTGGTCCGCTACTAACATCAAAAGGCTCATGCTGGCAGTGCTCACAAAGGGCGTGGCCGCACCTAGCAGCCCCAACCCACGCCTTCTGAGATCTCAGCATCGCCTTCCGGTGGCATCTCAGTGATGGAACACCCAGATGCAATCCAATTTTAATTTGATTAAAGACGGTGGCGGGGGGTGGGGGTAGAGGTGGGGGGTGTCAATTTCTAAGGAAATTATGCCTACCAATATGGGAAGGCTTTCCAAATCACACCCGAACCTTTATAAATGAAGAAAATTTAGGGAGAGCTATTTTTCAACTTGCACTTACTGTTTTTATATGCAAACTGAGCTTGTTGGGAGAAGGATGTTATTTTTTTTAATTATAATAAAATAGGTGAATGCCAACATTAAAAAAATAAAGACTAAACTAATTTCTCTCCCCATCTTTTCCTTTTTAACCTCACCTTCCAAACTGGAAAACTTTGTTTCCTAAATGCAGCAGAGGTCCCAAATCAGGGCAGCCCCAGAGGGTGTCTGCAAAGGTTAGCACGAAACACAATCAGTTCTCGAGCCCAGCAGCCCCTGATTGTTAATTAAATATTTTAAAAATCTTCCAAGCAACCGCAATATATATTGTACAGTTTCCTTTTTACTCTTCCATGTTCTGGCCCCCTTCCCCCTCCCCCACCACACCATGGACCCCAAAAGAAATATTGTCTGGATTCTTGCCCGTAGTGAATTCAATATTTTTCTTTTAAGTTCTGTTTTCAGCTCAGGAAGGAGAGTGGCTTTATAAACCATTACCAAATCAAAGCCCCGTCAGAGGAGGACAGAAGCCCCCATACATGGGGATGAATTATTTTCAGCTCTTGATTTTATGCCAGCGCTAGTGAAATTTCACAGCTGGTTATTAAAAAATCCCGGGGTCAGGTTTATGTGCTATTTATGTCACAAGAAACAGGAGAAATAAAATACCCTAAAGATATGAAAACATTCTGTAAATCGACATATTTTTGGCATATGTTTCTCTTTCAAGGACTAGGAAGCAATTTATGTTCTCTGATGAAGTGCTGGTAGGGAGACCTCCAACTGAATCCCCACTTAATGGTCCACGTACCTTCCAAAGTATTGATACAGCTGACCTGGCTAAGGCGCATGACGGGTGAGAGGAAGGAGGCCTGGGACATGTAGACGATTTATTGCTTTTCAAGAAGAAGGAGAAGAAATGGTGTGAGTGACCTAAGTCACAGTTCCCCCGAAAGGTAGAAACTGCAAACAATTCAAGGTGACAGCCGCTAACAGCAACCCAGCTTTGCTTTGCTCACCATAAACTCGAGTCGCTGGGTTAGTTTGGAGGCTGTTAAACGGAGCATCCCCTCTCCTACTGCTTGGAGCAGTTCCAGCCCTACTGTGAGGATCTAGAGACAAGGACGGCCCATTAGCCAGCCTCTCCCAGAGCAGATGTCTGCCCCAAGAGAGGCATGGACTTTGAACATCCCATTGTGATTAGCTGATGGTCTTCAATGTTCAGTCCTTCCCCAGTTACAGCCCAAACAAAGTTAAAATACCAAAAAGTATAGTGTCTCTTTGTTAGAAATACAATATAGGAGAAAATGAAGCATTTTCTTCTTTGCTCAGGGGATCTGATACCCAACAAATCAAGTCGGACGCGCCCAAGCTGTTGGTTCAGAAAACCCACAGGCTGCAGAGGTTGTAAGGGTTAACATTATTATCATTGCAAAAGAAAAGAATTTGAGTTTAGAAACCTCTCATGTGGGCCATAGAGGAGAAGGTCTAACGCCTTATTTCTGAAACACATCTGACTACCCTCAGCGACTCTCCCGCAGAACCAATCCATCTTGTGTCTCAGTTTCTCATGAGGCTTTACTTAAGAACAAGAATATGCATCTTGTTTAAGCCTTTGGTAGAGTCACGGAGGGGCCGATGAGAACTTCAGACTCTGGAAGGATGCAAGCAAAGCCTCGTCCACGTGTCCTCCAGAGGGGTGACTGGAGTTCACACTCTTCTCTTCCCCGTACAGTAAAACGCCAGCCCACGTGCTGCCCGAATTGGAGCAGAGGCTTCTCCCTTGGCAGGGGAATGGATGACAGCTAATACCGTCCTTTGGTTTCTGAAGTCATAGATCAGTTCAGAACAGCACTTGCTGGGTGTGGATCTAAGGTGTTTCTTGGTCAAGCTGAACTGAGATAATTCAGGGATGTGTAGTGATACCTGAACTACAACTTTGGCTTCGTAATGTTACCTCTGGTATCAAAAAATAAGTTTTTCCTATTAAAAATTGACTTTGTATGTGATTTAAAAAAAAGCATTGGGATGAAGTATTATATGAATTAGGATTAGAACCCACCACCTGAACAGAAGACTCAGGATAACCATGGTCTAATCCCGAAAGGGTATTCTTTTTTTCCCCCTTTTTTAATTTCTTTTTTTTATCCCTGCTTCAAAACAGTCTGGATATAGGCAGTGAGGATCCTGAGTTCCTCTGGCTTTTTGTTCTATCACCCTGCGCCTGCAGCTTTCATCTGGGCTGCCTCAGGTTCCAAGGTGGCTGCTGGAGTTCTTTTGACAGAGAGACATTCCAGGTAGTGGATGAAGGAAGAGGAGAAGGGGGAAAAGTACACTACCGCGTGTTCCTCCTTAAAGAACACACCTGGAAACTCACCCTACAACTTCTGCTGACATCTCACTGGACACCCCTAGCAACAAGAGAGGGTAGAAATTGTAGCCATTGAGTTGGGGCACTCCGATGCATGAAATAAAACTGGGGTTCTGTCCTAAGGAAAAAATGAGAGGGTAAGGGGAGGTAAGTGACCCAGAAGCACAAGCGATACCAGAGAAAGGAAAAGACCATTTCCACCCCCTTGCCACATGGGGCATAGCAGTCCAAAATAAGAAAAACCACTCCTGGTGCATTTGCTGGAAGCTTTGTGCCCTGAGCAGGGTGATGAGTTACCTTTCAATAAGGAGAAGAGAAGGGGAGCTTGGCTATGAAATTTGCATATCCATATAAATAATATAGCAACATACATACTTAAATCCGTTTTATAGGGCAGTCCAGTCTACAGAGATCAAGTTGAATCTCTTTGGACTGAAATTCCCTGGGGGAAAAGCAGTACTCGATGCACTGGGTTGGACCATCTTCAGGCCGCTGCAGTCTTTTGCTAGTGTTTTCTTCCTGTTTATCAGCATGTGTTGGTCAGTCTTTGACTAAAACCGTGGGGCTGGAAAGATTTCTTATTTGTTGGATAGGCAGAATGGGTGTTGAGTGCCATTGTCCAAGGGGGAGAAAAGGTTTCGATGCCCCGAGAATTAGAATCTAGAATATTGTTATATTGTTTCAGGATCGTCCTCTGGGTGTGCTCTGTGGGCGGAATGTGTGGTACATGCCAGTGGACATGTCAACGTGTGGAATGAACCATATTTGAGTTTAAGTGATACTTAAAAGAAAAACTGGGGTGCCTGGGTGGCTCAGTTGGTTAAGCGCCCAACTCTTTTTTTTTTTTTAAGATTTTTAATTTATTTATTTGACAGAGAGAAATACAGCTAGAGAAGGAACACAAGTAGGGGGAGTGAGAGAGGGAGAAGCAGGCTTCCCGCCGAGCAGGGAGCCCGATGTGGGGCTCGATCCTGGGTCTCCAGGATCCTGACCTGAGCTGAAGGCAGTTGCTTAACCAACTGAGCCCCCCAGGTGCCCCATCTTTTTTTTTTTTTTTTAATATTTTTATCTATTTATTTGACAGAGAGAGATAGACAGCGAGAGAGGGAACACAAGCAGGGCGAGTGAGAGAGGGAGAAGCAGGCTTCCCGCCGAGTAGGGAGGCTGATGCGGGGCTCGATCCTGGGACTCTGGGATCATGACCCAAGCCAAAGGCAGATGCTTAATGACTGAGCCACCCAGGCGCCCCTAAGCATCCGACTCTTGACTTCAGCTCATGTCCTGATCTCAGGGTCCTGAGCTTGAGCCCCATGTCGGGCTCCCCACTGGTCATGGAGCCTGCTTAAGATCTCTGTCTCTGCCCGTCCCCCAGCTCGTGCACATGCAATGCTCTCTCTCTTTCTCTAAAAATAAATATATAAATACCTAAATAAACAAAATTTTTAAAAGTAAACTCAGTTCTTTACAAGGGAAGAGTGGATGAAGGCTGATTTTATAATGATTTAGGGGCTGAGCTTAATGGGGAATGACATGGGGCCAGCATAGATTGGTGATAGATATCTACTACAAATTTAATAATTAAGTAGTTTTTAATAGATAGAAATTCTGCTGGGGGATTATGTTACTGAAAACAATATTAAATTTGGTAACACTCCCTAATTAGAAAGAATCCATGGGAATAATCCATATAGTATTGTAATTTATCATGCTTTAAGAGGGCAACAACTCATTCTTCTTGAGAAAGCTGATTATTTCTCACCTAATTAAAATGCTAATATTTTAGGGCTCAATGCAAGTTGAGACCCACAGAATTCCTGCTGTGAACAACTGCCTTCAATGTATTTTAGAATATTTTAAATTTTTTCACCCCAGTCATGCTTGTATGTTGATAATATCTTACTGATAGTGGTGGGGAATCTGTTCTGCTTGGGGACCAGAGAGTTTCTCACTCTCTCTATCTTTATCTTTTAATCTCCTGACTGCCTCTCCTAATGCTCCTGTTCCTTTAGGCTCTTTCTAGAATCGTTACTTCTTCTCATTCCCATGACCACTGAGCACTCTCCATCTGCAGTCCATGTGTCATCCCCGCTTCCTAAACATTGCAGCGGCCACCATGAGCCCCTGGTTCCCACCTTCATCGATGCTGTGCCTGGCAGTTAGGCTGCTCCCATGACATGACTTTGGTTCATTTCATGACCAAGTTCAAGAACATTCATTAGTACCGAATCGAGGACAGATGAAGTGCTGTAGTTTGGTATTGATGCAATAGACCCTACATTTTCCACCTTGTTTCTCATATTCCCAAACATCAACTTTGGTCTGATTGGTCTAATTCCTGATTCCCAGAGTTGCTTGTCCTCTTCTTGCAGCCTGGCTCTATTCATGGAGCAGTGGTCTCTCCAACACTGAGTTTTCAAAGCACATATTGTCTCTGATGTTTTCTTGCCATGTCACCTGGGATACCATGTACGACATTGCCCATATTTTACCCGCTAAGCAATTTGAGGGCCAGGTGCTATATGTTTTAGACGACCAGTGCAACTCTTCATATATAATAATAAAATTGTTAGTGGTGATGAGATGGTATGAGAATCAAAATCACCAAAGCTGTGGATTTTTCCTTCTTTTTCTTTGTCCTGTTTTTTGTTATTGTTTTGGAGGGTTTTTTGTTTCATTTTTGGGGTTTTTTTTTGAGGAGATAGGAAGAGAAAGAAAGCAATGAATGTGTTTTGGGCACCTTCAGTGTACCAAAACTTTCCATTTTGATTATTCTTTACAAACTTAGGAGGTAAGTGTTGGTTTCCTTATTTTGCAAAGAAAGACGCTGGGACTCACACTGAAGAACTTCGGTTCCTAAAGGTCACGCACCGAGTACATGGCGGAGACTGGGCTTGCCCGGCGTCTAAGCCTGTGCACTGTTCATTGTCATCGTCATCCCGCCCTCCCATTCTTTCTTCCCCGCTCGTCTTTTCCAGCCCCGCCCACGTGAGTCATTGGCTGCCTTCCTACCAGGGAATGCCAAGGTCATTATCAGCTGGTAGTTGAAGGCACATTTGACGTTAAAGACGCAAACAACCCTTTTCAGTCCCGTACCTTGCAAATCTCCAAGATCATCTTTGTCCGGTGTCATGGACTCATCTTTGTGGCTTCCCTTCCTGTCTCTGCTACCTCTGCTCGACTCACGTCGCGTGATTCCTGCCACCGAAGACAGACAGATCACGCAGAGAGCACACCTACTCAACTGTGTTTAAGATCTGCCCAGGAATGCGGAACATGTTTAAATATAAAACTGAGAATGAGGCCTTTGACATTGATTGATTTTAGGAATAAAGTAGAACTAATCCACGATACCGATCTCATAGAGAAATATTTTCATAAAACTCCAGAACATTGGTGGGAACTGGACCTTAATTAGAGCCCCATTGTATGGGGATAAATAGCGTGATGGTTGGAGTTGGTATAGTTACTGAAAGGAATGGTGCACAATCAGGGCCAGCGTGTGTGTGTTCAGTGTGGAGATGTTCAGGGGTACTCGTATAGAACACGGGTCAGTTCAGAAGGCATTTAAAAATACACCTCAACCCTTTTTATGTGTTATTGAAATTAACTAGGAGCACGGAAGTTCATGAAAATCAGGGTGGGGAAATGAATGAAAATAATAGGTTGTGTTTCTTTGTGAATTTCTGTGGAGAAAAACAACTTGAGGTCATCATGGATCACCGTCAAACAGGAACACACACTCTCATCCAAAAGCAAGTACAGAGGACTGAACAATCAAAAAAAAAAAACTTTTTAAAATCTTCCAGCTTGAAATTAACTGTGTACAATAATAATGTATCAAGTTTTATACTTCACAAGTTAGAGGAATGAAGGAATGCGGAAAGAGGGTGGGAAAGGACAGATATAATTAAAGCATTGGAAAGTAAAACACAAGAGCTGAAATAATAGACTGGAAGAATGATAGATTAGATCATAATATATATCATATACATTTTATATCGAATAGCGACAAGATGTTCTCCAGGTCGAGAAGATTTTACCTGAGAGGTGGAGAAAGAAGAGAAATCGTTTAATAAATGAGGCCTTTCCAATGGGCACCTGGGTGGCTCAGTTGGCTGAACGTCTGACTTTGGCTCAGGTCATGATCTCAGGGTTCTGGGATCGAGCCCCGTGTCAGGATCCAGCCTGCCTCCCCCTGCCCTCTGCCCCTCTTCCCACTTGTGCTCACTCTCTCTCTCCAATAAATAGATAAAATCTTTTAAAAAAAATAAATGAGGTCTTTCTGACAAATGGCCGGATATTGGAGTCCTCACTCCTGATGTCACACGTGCTGTTCCTTCCCCTCTGGGCCAGGTGCCACGTCAGAAGCCTGCTGTCCTACTCGGGGTGTTCATAGTCAAGTAAACGAACATGCTATTCAGTGTATGTACTATAATCATGTATTGCTAAGTACAGACGGTGAGTCCATCCAGGTGGTTCATGCAGGGACTCCCGACGTACTGTGGGTTCTGACTTCTTGAGGCCTCCTTCCCCACTCTGTCTTCTACGTCCACTGCCCTCTGGAGGTGGACTGCTTCTCTTCACCTCGGAGGCGTTCCAGCGGCCTGCTGACTGCATTTCTTATCTCTTGCCTGCTCCGGACCACCCCCACCCCGCCCCACCCCTTCTAGGGTGATCTAGTACAGCCTCGTTTCATGCTGAGCCCTGCATGACACCCCTAGTGGCCCACCGAAGCTTCCAGGACCGCACGCGGATTCGGAAGGTCGGCCCACAGGGAGTTTTAGCATCTGGACCCCCAGCAGCTGTGCAGACTCCGCAAGGCCTCCAGATATCTCCACGTCCCACGCTCTGCACTCGGAATGCCCCATCCCCACTCAGGCTCAGGTCCCATGTCCCCTTCCCTGGAAAGCTTTCTGTGAGCTCCCATTTTGTTTGTCGCTCAGACAATATTTATCAAGCACCTGGCCCCTGGCTTTAGGGACATGTAGGCGAACAAGAGAGGCGAGATTATCTGCTCTTGCACACTCCCAGCTTACCTCCTCGTGGGGAAAACCAAACAAAACCCCGTGAACAAATTACATGGTTGTTCAGATAAGGCCATGATTCCCAAACTGTGTGCCTGGGTACCCTGGAGGACTGTAGTAAGCTCACAGGATCCCACAGGAAATTTTATAATTGTAGGGAAACAGTATCTGTCAGAGCCTGTGAAAACTGCTGTATTAAGTTGTTTGGACCTAACTACTTAATAAATGAAACTGTCAGATACTCCTTTGGGTCTAGGTTTACCATGAAAAAATTATTGGCATGTTAAGAATGCCATCAGCCAGTTCAGTTTGGGAACCACTGAAATAGGTTCCTGTGATAGTAGCGGGAGAGGGAGCAGCTCTGACCGCTGGGAGAGAAGCCCCCTCCAAGGAGGGGAGATGGGAGGTGAGGTTTAATGTGAGAGCTTGTGAAGATATGTTGGGAAGACTGTTCCAGGCAATGGGAACAGCATGTGCCATGTCCCACATGTTTGAGGAATGGAAAGACAGGTGTTGCCAAAACATAACAGATGCTGGGAGTGTGGTTGGAGATACGGTCAGGGGGTAGATAAGAGTCAAATGAAGGCTCTCCAGGCCCCAGCCAGGACCTGAGGGGTTTATTGCTCAGAGAGCATTTCTAACCTGATTCGCGTGCATGTTGCTCTTTAATCTTTCCCAGGACCCCAGGTTGGGGGAAGGAAACCAAAGAGCCACAGTGCAAAAGTCGATCTAGAAGAAGAGAAAGATGAGAGGAATGTCAGCCAGAAGTCGACCGCCCCATCAAAGAGGGCCAGTGTTTGTGATTAAAAGAGCAAATGCAAAAATGGAAAAGTGGTGCATAGGAGCAGAAGCTTACAAATCAAAACTTTCCAGCTTTGAAATGAAATTTTGCAAAAGTAGAGGAAATGTAAGTGGTTCGAGTTTGTATGGGAACAGAAACATAGATGGAAAAATAGGTTTCAAATAGGTAAGGCAAATCTTAACGAACAGCCAAATAACAGTTATCTGATCTTACAGAAGGAAAGCACCGTGATCTGGAAAGAGCAGGAAGCTTCTGGCAGCCCTGACGTGATTAGTCTCGGTCAGCTTGGGCTCCGTGACGAGGTCCAAGGAGGACTGTCCAGAGGGTTCAAGTTGGGCCTCTTATTTTCTTTGTATAAACAGAATTTTGTTCTGAGAGACAAACAACAGAGACATCTAAAATCCTTCTTCAAAAAAAATTAAGTTGGTGAAAGGGTTTTGGGGTGTTTGTTTTTGAGAAAGAAAAGAAAGCATGACTGTGTTTTCTAAAGGTGGCTCTCTCCCCCTGTGTCCCGTGGGATGTCTTCTTTTGCTCAGAAGAGCGCACTGTGCGCCTTCTCTGCTCGGTGCCAGGACCTGATCCCTGCGCAAGGTCTGTAATCTATACGATCTACTTAGCATCTACCCATTTCATTCCTACCTGCCGTTTGCATATTTCCTGGGTTAGGCTCTGGAAGTCAAATCTCTTTTGTAAGCAGGATGTGGGTTTTGGGTTTTTTTCCTTCTGTAGCCCAGATCATTCACCAGGTCACTGAGGACAGTGCGTTACCCATTGTGATGAACGACTTGCTTGGTGCCTCTCCCCACACCCTCTTTTGGCGCCCAGGTTAAGTACTGCTTCTACTGACCGCCCCCCCCCCACTCTCACTTCTGCAAGAGGAGCAGCCCATGAACATGGAAGAAGCAGTAGATTGTCTTAATGGGAGCGCTGTCCTCTCTGACTCCCACGCCAGACGAGGCTTGTCCATACTGTGCTCGCATCCGGCACAGCGGCCAACGCTGGGCATTCCATCCCATACGGGAATTCCACACGAGGTTACGAAACATCAATGATCCACACAAGACAGTATAACATATAACAGTCTAACAACATCAAACCTTCAGGTTGCATGTGGGAAGCAAATGTCCCACTGTATCCCGTAATCCCATGATTTAGTTTTCTCATCTCCACCGCTGATGGTTTCTTGAAGAACAGATTGTCTTTCTTGGCTGGAAGCGACTCAAGACCAGATCCTCTGCCAGCTTCCTGGGGCTTGCGTTCTGGCTCAGCCATCCCGGGAGGCACAGCCGATTCTGGGGTGACTCATGTTGTTGTGAGGTTGGTTCATTTGCACGTGACTGGTAGCAGGAGAAGTGATGTTGGTATACCATGGGAGTCAGATCGATGCGTCTGTGATTTTCTGAGGCCGGAGGAGACGCAGTCTTGGAGGTAGAACTGTAACCTTCCATAGGACTGGACAAAACAAAACAAAAAGCCCCAAAACCTACCATAACCCTTCAGGAGAGAGCTGCATTGGCAGGGGCTTTTTAAGATCTATTGAAAGCAATTTAAAAATGCATGTCTGTCTAGGGCTCCTCTGGAGAAGTCAGCCTTCAGCCTGGTGGGGTTCCAGGACCCCAGGGACTTAGTTGTGCTTCCTCCTGCAGCCTTCGGTGGCTGCCCTGGGGCTCCGAGCTCTGCTCCCTCATCTTGCCTCAACACCCACAAGCCAGCAATGCCGCTCTCCGCTCTCTGTATGTTTTTAATATCCCCTGAGGCTGACTCTAGACTCTAGAACGCTAAGCTTCCTGCTTGGGGTATTAAATTATATCCCAGGAACCAATTAATTATTTTTGCTGACTTCTGGCCCCAGAGTGGCATAGGTTTTATGTGGTCAGTTCTTAGTTTTCCCATCAACTACTATTTTAGGATACTATATGGCAGAAGATAAGGACTTTTGGGAGTGCACATTTTCCCTCTGCTGTAGTCTCAGCTGGGGACCCTCACTGGTTCTTCCATTGTCCCAGAGTTTGAAAGGTGGTCCCCAGCAGTTACCTCAATGAATTGCCCCTGCAGATTTCATCTACCTCCCATGAGACACCAAGCCCTATGAAAGCAGAGCTCACATCTTTGGTTTCTGTATCCCTCATGCCTAGAGGAAAGCCCAGACTCAGGGTTAGAATGTGAACTTGAGTTATGTACAACAGGTGTAAAAAAGCCAAACGCCCTCCCCAAATACACTCCCCACAGAAGCAGGGCCAGAATTATATTGTAATATTTTAGGAGATAAACCCCAAGACGCTCCATTCCGTGTATTCTTAACTCAGCTGAGCTAATTGACCAATGCTCCAGTTAGATCTTTTAATAACTTGCATTGGGCTCTTCTCCTGAAAGAAGGAATGGCAAAGTCATTGCTACCAAAAAACAAGATAAAAAGCATGGGGTACAGCAATGCCGTTTGAAAATAACATCGGGGAAGAAGAGAGAGATAAGTACCTGACTGAGTAAAACATGTTACATGAGCTGTGAATATTGCTCAGGGAGTGGGAGGACCACTTAATTATCCAGTGAAATGGGAACTGTGTAGACAAGTGATTCAGATCGCTCAGGCTGAAGCCAACCCTTCGGGAGTTGGTGCCAGAGCCCAACCTCAGCCCTGCCTGCGGGAGTCTCGGCTGTGTTTTGCCCCCTGGTTAAGCCACATCTGTTGTGCCTACTGACTGTTAACAATGAGTGGCTTACTCTAAGAAGCTCAGCCTTAAAGGAATTCATCTTCTCCCTCGTGTCCAACGTCGTCATGGGCAGATGAACTTGAGTCCAGCTTCCAGGAGCCATTCCACATGTAACCAAGTGCTCTGCTCAAGGTCAGAGGGTCATGGTCACCCTGGCCAGCCCCTCCACACTCAGCCCTGCTGCCCCTGCAAATCCTCTGAAGGCCTAAGCCACAGAACTGGAAATCAGAGGGTGGGCATCTACTAGTAGCTCTGCAGAGGGCCCCCCAAAGATCTGGGGAAGGCCATTTGGCCTGCTGCTTCCTGCTTCCTCATCTGTGAGGTGGAGGGCCTGGACTAGAATATTGTATTTTTTTTTCTTCTGAATAGTGGTGACATAATACCTTTTCATTGCAGAGTTTGTAAAACACAGAAAAATAGCATGCATGTGTAAAGTATGTTCACATATTAGAAAACAAATTAGGATCCTGCTTTTGTTTCTAACATTTTATGAAACACTTCTCGATTCATTAAAGAAAAACAGTGTATATGATTCGTCACAGCTTCCTAAACTTTCACAACCATTTGGTTTCCAAAATGCCTCCCATCGCAAGTATTTTAGAATTCTTTGAATGGTACTAAATTTAAAAAAAGAAAAAAAAGAAAAGGGATGCCTTTCTGAGAGAGGGGAGAGAGAGTTAGCATGTTTGGGTGCCAGATTGTAGGCACCGTGGGCATAGTTGAGTCATATAAATATTGAGAGGCGGCCCTCCATGGCTCCCTCATGGTCTTACGTCTCTAGGCCAAGAATATGAGGCCGTGACTGCTTTTTCCCTGAGCCATTCTTCAGGATTGGGTTTTCAGTGAGCAGCCCTGAGAAATGATGTCAGAACAACCTCCAGAACAAAGAGCAGGCTTGCTTAGTGCTTGCTTTAAAAGCAACACGTTCCCCAAGCTCAGGGTCCCTCAGTGGTGGTGCATAGTCAGTGTATGGGCAGCATCTGTCTGACCCCTCTGCCCTGTCTTCCTGGGCTTGGGCCTGAGGCTCACTGATGCCAGTGCTGGGAGTCATGACATCGTTCGTCTCTGACATAGGACGCGTGGATCTTATGCCAGCAAGAGTTTAACTCATTAGCTTGAAAGTGGGGTAGAGTCAACCCCCAGGTCAAACCATATTCCATGGTAGTTAAATGAAGACAGCGAGGACACTTACACTCTAAGATGTTCAGCAAGATGCTGTATGTGGCTGATGGGTGGCAGAGCTAGAAGTCAATTCCGGAAGTATTGATTGCACGGCTACTACAAGAACAGCTGCTGTCTGTTGGAATGCAAACCCCATATACGATATTGACTGGTTTCACCACCCAGACACCATACCATATCCTGTAGTCCATAGAAACCGCTTGATAGGAAAGTAACTGAGAACTTCAGATGGAGTCTTCATTAAGAAAGTAGTCGGTCCTGGTTCTGTGTGAGGTCTAAAGCTACTTTCCCTGGAGAGCTTACCATCTGGTACCTATTTGGAGAACTCATCTACCAAGCTGCAGAACTGGTTTATTTAGATTAAATGAAAGTATTTAATCGGGTTGTTGTCGTGGTGTTTTGGCTTTGAAAAGCATTTTTTCTCTAGCAGGCCATAGTGCATAAATATTACGGATATTCTTAAAAATGAAATGAACACAGTAGGAATCATTCTAATACCTATTTTGGCAGAAGTAATAAGCTTCCCATGCTGGTGAGAAGAGAAGGTAATACCCCTAGAAACATGTGGCACTGCTATCCTAGGGCGAGAAACTTTTTATTAAGACTTCATTTTTTTAGGGGCACCTGGGTGGCTCAGTCGGTTAAGGGTCTGCCTTCAGCTCAGGTCACGATCCCGGGGTCCTGGGATGGAGTCCCTCATCGGGCTCCCTGCTCAGTGGGGAGCCTACTTCTCCTTCTCCCTCTGCTCCCCCACTCATAGTTTCCCTTTCTCTCTCCCTCTGTCAAAAAAAAAATAATTTTTTAGAGCAGATTTAGATTCACAGCAATATTGAGAAGAAGGTACAGAAACTTCTCATGTACCCCCCCAACACACATACACATGGCTTCCCTCACTATCAACATCGCCCACCTGGTACATCTGTTACAACTGATAAATCTGCATTGACACATCATTATCACCCAAAGTCCATAGTTGACGTTAGGGTTCACTCCAAGAGACTTTCTATTGATTAAAGATGGAGTATCACCCATTGACAGAAAATGCGTGTGTTGACGGAATACCCAAGGAGCTTGCTGAAAGTATTCTCAGCACTCAGGAATCGGTAGACATTATGATTAGGTACTCGATAAATGCTTTCTCTACATTTCTTCATCCCAGGCGTTTATTCCATGACAACGACTGCATGGCTGCTAAAGGACAGACACAGGGAACATGGAGAGACCACTTCAGAGGTCCCTGCCCTCATGGAGCTTGTGTTCTAGACGTAGACAGGGTGTTAGCATTCACAACTGCTCTGAAGAAAGGTTGAACAGAAAAAAGCAGCTAGAGAGAGATGGTGTGTGTGCTGCTCTGGGAAATTTGGCCAGAGGAGGCCCCATCCCCGAGACGCGATTGTGGGGAGCACGGAGGGGGAACGTGTGGGTGATCCTGCCTGGGTTACAAACACACATGGGTGTGATGTGAAAAAGATCAGGTTTCCTTGCAGCCCAGCCTCACGTTCTGTTTTGGACCATGGTCTCTCTCCGGGCCCAGCTCACCTCCAGCCTGGGGAGGATCCTCGTGGAGAAAGACTGCAAGCAGAGCTATTGCGTTGTGAGTGGACTCCTGGAGTGTTCATCACATACCGCAGTTGGCCATCAAGGAAGCAGAAATTTTTGTTTCTGTTTGAGTTAGAGTAAACATCTGTCTTCCACATGCCAGGCTCTGATACCCGAGGAGGAGAGTGACTGTGCCTGGTGGTGGGATGGGAGTCCCACTTTGTTCTAAGGAGCATGGGGAGGAGTGTGAGTGGGAATGAGGAGAAATTCAACATGGCGGCTATGTCAGTACAGTCAGATGAAGAGGGGGCCCAATTCGGGGAAGCTGGGCGGACACAGAGGAAGGAAAAGAGAGTCATGCTGGTTGTGGGTGCTTTATGGGACTGGCCGCTGGCTTGACCACAATGGGCATCGTCCAGGACATTTGGTTATGGGCCAAGGCCAGCCTCTTTCTCTCAGCTTTCGGCTTAGAGGACCCAAGGAAGAGTCGGTTCTCTCCTTCTTAGCAGAAGGTGGGAGGATGAAGAGACCCTTAGAAGGCCTGGGTCTTCTCACTACGTTGAACCACACTCATTTTATCGGCATTTTCCCTTCCTCTGGCGGGGGGAGGGAGACAGATTTACTTTCATTGCAAATATTCAAAGGTTTCTTGGGTTCACTTTCAAAAGGAATGAAAACGTGGGAAAACCAAACCCCACCCCTCACCCCTTCTCCCCTCCCCTCCCACCACTGCTTTCATTTTGGCTTTTGCTTAATTTTGTAACATTAATTCTTTGATCCTTCCAGCCATAAATCATGTAAGTGACTCTGATTAAATAACTGCTTAACTTCCAAGATTCTTTGTATAATGATGGCATTTCTTGCTATATTCTTTACAATTATAATGAGGTTTTGCAAACCAGGTTCAGATGCCAACGCACCTGGGCTCCTCCCGGCATGCCGTGATTTAAGGCAACTTATTTCACCTCTGGGGCTTAGCCTTACCCATTGATAAGAAAAGATTACTATTTAATATACATCCCCCATGGAGACGGGTGTCAGGATTTTTAGTCACTTGCTGTTTATAAAGGATCTTTATTGGCAACCCCAGGGAGGGCGATGTCTGCGAATATTTTAATATGCAGTAGGAAATCTGGTGTTTAGGCCATCCAGCCGATGTTATATAATGACCTGGATTTTTTGGCTCCACGTTCCCCACTGAGACCTTCTTCTGGCTTCTCTGGAGACGGAATTTTGCTGTTTTCCTCCCTGGCGGCTGAGAGACTAGGGGTGCGGCTGGGCCAGCTGAACACATGGTAGAGTGTCCAGCATGTTCTTCCTTTGGCTTGGAGGTCCGGATTCTGTTTGTGCAGGACAAGCGACAACTGCTCATGTCTCTCATTTTGAGGCTTAATGCCTATCTGTGAACTCAAGACCCCAGTTCAGCAAACCTTCTATCAGATTCCTCTTCATTTTACTCGCCCTCTGGCTTTATCAGTAATAATCGGTTGACTCCCACTGACATTTGTGTGTTGCTGTGTGACGAAGGGTGGACAGTTTCCATCGGGCAGTGTGTTCCTACAAATCCTGCACTTAGAGTAACTATTAAAGACGACGGTAAAATGTACAGAATGGACATCGCTCAGCTATTCCCCACTGCTTCTGAAATGATTATTTCTTCACCAGAGCAAGAGACCAGTGAAATGCAGGTGTAAGGACAGGCAGCCCCCAGAAATGTGGGGTTTTTTTTAAAGATTTTATTTATTTGACGGAGAGAAACACAATGAGAGAGGGAACACAAGCAGGGGGAGTGAGAGAGGGAGAAGCAGGCTTCCCGCCGAGCAGGGCGCCCGATGTGGGACTCGATCCCGGGACTCCGGGACCATGACCTGAGCCGAAGGCAGTCGCTTAACCAACTGAGCCACCCAGGCGCTCCCAGAAATGTGGGTTTTTAAGTTTAGGCTAATATTTAGTGTGGGATAAGGACTACTGGTAAATACTGATTTATCTTCCCCCCATTCCCCTCGGGGCTTAGTCTCCCAGCTCAGAACATTAAACGGTTGTTTATTAGTCCACTGATATTATACAAACAATACTAGAATTCTTGTCCTTCTTTTTTCTTTTTTCTTTTTCTTTTTTCTTTTTTTTTAAGAAATAAAAAGCATCCAGGATCCCAGCAGGACACAGCAAGGCCCGTGTGTCAGGTGGCACAGCCGTGCGGGAATAGGTCTGGCCAGGCTCCGTCCTTTGCAGGGACCTGCTTTTTTGCCTGGCCTGAGCCCACATTCTTACCTGTGACAGCACTGGAAAGAGTTCTTTAAACTCTAGGCTTTAAAGAGAGCGAAGAGGGTCGGTGGGGAACCCTTGACACCCCGCCACATAGCCACACGAGCCGTCGAGAGCCGTAAGAATGGATGGGTAACTGTGTCCCCTAGCTGCACTGTGCGATGCCCAAGAACCACTCGGGGCCCCTGAGCCCTTGAAATGCGGCTCATGCACCCGAGGAAGGGAATTTTCAATTTTATTGCATTTTTGACCATTTACGTCTCAATAGCCGCGAGCGGCTGGCGCCTGCCGTATTAGCACAGAGTGATAGTTTCCCAAGAGTTCGCCTAAGAACACGCCCACCTCCAGGACGAAAGCATAACTGAAATCGAGAGTGGTTCTGATATCGCCTAAACTCCTCCATCACCGGGTCCTGGGATAGTCTGGCCCTCCCTTCTTCTCTTCTATATTTCACCTTGCCTGCTCCTTTTATTTATTTGTTTATTTTAGATTTCATTTATTTGACAGAGAGAAACACAGCCAGAGAGGGAGAAGCAGGCTTCCCGCCGAGCAGGGAGCCCGATGTGGGACTCGATCCCGGGTCTCCGGGATCATGACCTGAGCCGAAGGCAGAGGTTTTAACCCACTGAGCCACCCAGGCTTCCTAGGTATCATTTTTATAACCAATTTGTTTCTAGCTTCTTCAGAGATTAAGGGTCTGGTGAAAGACATTCTATTGACAGTGTCCCTATCTTCTTTGTTCAGTCTCTAGTTAGCCTTTAGTGCACTGCGCAGATATGACCTCTTCGGTGAAAGATCACCATCACTGTCCGTCCCGACGGCCTGTGGAGTGAATATTCCGTTTCTCCCCTGAACTCCTATAGCACCGTGCACTTGCCTTATGACCCTTACCGTTTTGTAGAAGGAAGGTTCTTTAGCTCTTGAGTTTCCTCACCAGTCGGTGAACATCTCAGAGTAAGGATTTGTATCTGAGGCTCACTTATATTTTCAGTCCCAATCACAGAAACTCATATCTATCCGGTGATCAGCGAATGCTGAATAAATAAATGACTGAACATAGAGAAGTCAAAAAGAAAAAAAAAAAAAAAAAGAAAACCCGTGAGCCCAGATTCTTTCCTCTAGCTAGGAGTGACTTGCCATTGAAACAGCAATGAGCTGTCAACTCTTGTGGTCCCTGCTTGTTATTTTATACCCATCTTTTCATTGAATGGGGAAAAATAGAAATGCATTTTCTTATTGGAAAATGTATTTGAAAAACAACAAAAGCTAGATAGGGAAAGATGATAAGAAGTCAATTATTAAAGACCTTGATGGTTAAGGCCATGCTAATATTTTATCCTGGGAAACAGAATCAACCTCTTCTCCCACAGACATCCTGGCAATATTATTTCTAGAGTAAGAAATGAGGCATGAAGTCTGGTTCCTCATGGGCAAGCCCAGATATGCAAAGAACGGAGAATGGGCTGGACCCAGAACAGATCCAAGGGCCTGAAGCCACAGAAACAGGCCGGAGTGCAAGAACCTTTCAACCCTGGGTATGGAAACAAGACCATGCAAACCAGGTTAATAGGCAGGAAGGCAGGTTAAGGACAGGTTTGAGGATAAGCAACAAGTCACACAAGAAAATAACATAAACCATGGTTGCCAGAAGCCCAAAACCCAGTATTTCAGGAACAAAGAAAGCGATCAGAGATCAGAGCAAAAAAATTGATCCAAAATCAAGCCAAGACGAGGGAATGATAATCACCATAGGAGTTGTTGGGGAAGCAGGATTGGGGAAGAAGCAAAATCTAGAGAATCCAGGGGTAGACCAGCAGTGCTGGAGGCTTTCCAAGGATGGGGGGGTGAAGCCAAGGGCTTCCTGTCCTCTCTGTGCGTGGATGATGTGCCATCCTCGCAATGCTTTTAGTCCCCATTTTATTGTTCCTTACAAATAGCAGAATTGTGAATTTCATTAAGGAAGCCTATAGACTGTCACAGCACTGTCTACTTTGCTCCTTACCTTGAATGTTTGAGAGAGGTAGGAAAGTATTCTTAAATCCATTTACGTGACAATGGACTTACACCCAGAATATATAAAGAACCCATAAGCAATAATAATAAGACTAACAAACTGTTAAAATGGGCAAAAGTCTTAAGCTGAAACTTAGCAAAAGAAGATATATAAATGGTCCCTAATTACATGAAAATGCTCAACATCATTAGTCATTAGGAACATACAATTTAAAACCTACACGCAACACCGTGAATACCACTTCACTGATGATACCAAGTGTTGGTTGAGGAACAGAGACAAGAGCCTTCTTACATTGCCGGTGGTTGTATTAAAATGGCACAACCACTTTGGAGAATTGATCCAGCAAATAAATGTGTGTGCGTGCGCGCACACACACACACACACACACACACACACACACACACAGACACGACTTGAACAAGAGTGTTAATAATTAATGATGGCTCCATTCATAATAGCCCCAAACAGAAGACAAAGAAAACACCCATCAATAGGTGAGTGAATCGGAGTATATTCCCACGACAGACACGGTCAACAAAGAAGAACACAGTGTGATCCAACAACATGGCCAAATCTCCAAAACATTATGTTGATCAAAAGAAGCCAGACACAGAAGGGTTGATCTACAGGGTTTGGTTTCTGTGAGGTTCTAAGACAGGTAAAACTAGGCTGTGGTAACAGAAATCAGGAAGTGAATGCCTCAGTTTACAGAAATGGACTTGAAAGGGGCAGGAGGGACCTTTCTCAGGTAACGGAAGTGTTCTGTATGTTCACTTGGGTGGTGGATACATGAGTATAAACATCTGTAATGTTTGTAAGTGTCAACACTCGGGGAACGTACACTTAAGGGTTGTGCGTTTTGTGATGTATAAATTACACCTTTATAAAAGAAGAAAATCAGGTTCGGAGAGACGAAGATACTGGCTTAAAGTCGGGCAGCAAATAAATGGCAGAGGCAGTCCTTGAACCCAGACCAGCTGATGTCAGAGTTAGAGCCCCCTTGGCTACATCACCTTCTCTGAGCACACACAGAAGGTGAAGAATAGTCGAGCACGTCTGAGAGGGAGCAGAAAGAAGACTCGTTTGTACCAGGGGAAGGACGGCAGTAGCTACTGAGGTCACGTTTCTGGCCTGGGCATGAGCCTGTTCCATCTGGCCACCTGCAGGAGTAATTAGGATCGCTTGACAGATGCTGCAGCAGAGATAAGCCTCGCCATCGGCCCCGGGACCCTGCCAGTAGAAGAGGTATCCAGGCCATTCTTTTGTGGGTGTCCACCTTGCGCAGTCAGTAATCAACCTGGCTCAGTTCAGGACCTTTCAAAAAATTCTCTCTGAATGAATACATTTCCATTATGAGAAGATGGACGCTAAAAACAACAGGAGAAAAATCCAACACTTCCCAGGTCCTCCTGTCGGGTGGTAATCTCCAGTCTTTTCTGTTGCTTGCTAATAAACAGAAAGGGTTTATTCTAAGAACAGTGGGATCACGCTATGATTGCCGTTGCGTGATGTGCTTTTTAAAACCATTTTTCTGTGAGAAGATACACTTAGATGCCCTTTCTCTCGAGTGCCTACCCTCCCATGGGTGGGGATAGCGACACGTGGTTCGCCGAGCCTTGCTGTTACTTACGTTGTTTCCAGGAGTTTTGCCGGAAACCTGTTGTACATTCCATGTTTGCTTGTCTTTCTAGTGTCTTCCTCAGGGAAGGCTCCTCGAAGTGGGAATTCTGGCTCAGAACTGAGGTTTGGACATCTCATTCACATTTTTTTTTCTTTTCGGAATGGTTTTGCTAATTCCCATTCCCACCAGCAGAGCACCGTGTGCTGTCCTGGGCCGCCCAGACGCACGCTGCCGCCTCAGGCCCCGGCTCACTCACTACCTCTCTTCGGGAAACCTGGTCTGGCCGGGGGGGTTAAAAATTAACCCTTGATGTTGTGAGGCTCCATCTTCTAAGCGTTGCCCGGAATCCCCTTTTGGATTCTGCTGGTTTGAAAATGCAAAGCATTTCTTTTAAAAAGATAATTTGAGAACACGATTGGTGTTCGAATATAGTTGAAAGATCGAAGGATCTGGAGAAAGAAGTGATCCGGGGTCCAAATAGCCCAGGGTCGCGCCTGGCTGGCTCATCACCCGTCTCCGAGTGCGATCCTGGGCACATTCCTCGCGCGCTCTTCCCAGGCCTCAGTGGCCCTGTGTCCGAGACGAGAGACGAAGGAGGGCCCGATCCCTGCCCTATGCTGTCTTCGCTTATGACATTCCATGAATCTTCGGCTGTGTAAAGCATTCCTCTCGAAGGCTGGGCTTGTAAACTTCAAGTGCGAGACCTTTGAAATGTGGCTCGTGTGGGAAAGGGAACACCCAGCAGCTCCTTTGCGGCTGCATCAGAATTCTGCGTCCTTCGTGAGGTGATCAGTTGTGCCTTGGCTCCCGGATTATTCCAGGTTGCCTCGGGCTTTTGTGGAAGTGGCTTTTTCGGGAATCGTTCCCATGGCCGGAAAGTGGGTGTTAATTTGTGCCTTGGCTGTTTTTCAGGGCACACTCTGGCAAAGACTTGGCACGTTTGGGTTTTTGGGGTTTTTGGTTTTGTTTTGTTTTTTTTTTTTTCAGAAGATCAGCAGAAGCAGGGACCTGGTCGTTTCTCTCTTGCACGATGACACACACCCTCCGCTAATAACCAGAATTAGACCTATAGTCAGAGGCCTTGGTTTTGTAGTGGGCTACTTACCCTGTGCCTCGGCAGGGGTTTTGGACCAAGTGAAAACACTCTGGTCAACACACCATAGGAAATGGGGCAGCCAAAAACTTAGAAACTGCTTAATATTCCTTTTATTATTATTATCATTATTATTTTAATATTCCTTAATAAAGTATCTGAGATCCATTGAAATGGGGTCCAGGTGGGATCCTGGACGAGGTGAGACAAAGCTATGAAAAGTGAAGAGGGAACAAAACAGAGTAACACTGGGATTTGATTCTCTGTAGTTTGCAGCCTCTGTTGCTCTAACTGGTGTCTGCGGGGTATCATGGGCATCATTGCCCCCGCCCGTCCCGCAAGTGAAGGAGAGCGTCAAGTGTTGGCGGTAACTGGCCCAGTCGCATCTACAACAACTACAGAGCTTGGCTTGAATTCCTCTCCATCTCTGCTGTCTTGGCAGAATTTCGCAGTCTCTCACCTCCTTCCTCTTCTCTCTCACCCGTCTATGGCAACCATTGAAAAAGAGCTCTTCTTTCTTACCCTGTGAGTCCGAAGTCACAAATTAAAGTCATTTGTCACCGTGCAGTATAAAGCGCTTGGAGACCACCCTCGGCCTGGAGCCCCCACACTTCCGCGATGTGGTCATTCAGCCTTTGTGATTTATGCCGCATTCATGTACCATGTGTACCATCACTTATCTTATATTTGTCCTCAAATAAATGCACTTTTTCAGTTTCATATTCCAACAGCTACAATATCTGTGAAACCATCCATTCGATGTGCCAGTCATTTTCTAATATACCTTAAAATAATTCACTATTATTTGTATCTTCTTTTAATTTTAGAGCTGTTATATTTTTGAGATTGGTCCTTTGTATACTAGTAATGTGTCTTACCTGTACCCCCTTTGGTGTACTTAACCATCCTCTGAGAAATTAATTCACATTACAGAAAAGTTAAGACTTAGTTCCTTGGTTGAATCAGCCACATTTTAAGTGCTCGGTAGCCACTGTGGCTAGTGGCTACTATGTTGGACAGATGGAGAAGATTGTTCTGGATGGCGCTGCCTATAGTCTGCCTGGGGCACGTTGACTGCTGTCATTGGTTCAAGCAGGCTAATGTATGGTAAAGCCACCAACAGAACTGTGAATAGTGATCCATTTAGGAGGTACTAACAGAAATGCCAAATAATAGTTTATTCTATTGACCATTGTCCGAGTAAGTGACAAGGCAGGCAGATGCATTGCAACTCAAGTGACAGAGCTAATTGAATAGGCTCTAAACCAGCTCTCTTCTGCAGCCCTCACTGTCCCTCCCTCCTGCCACTCCACTGTCCCCACCCCACCCTTCCCATCTGTCTCCCTCGTCTCCGTGCATGGCTGTCTGTCTGCTTTGCTACTCACTCCACCTCTGGCTGCCCGTCCGTGTGTCCCAGCCTAGCTTTCACTCCTAGCCTCCATCCTTTTTCTCCCTTCTTCCCTAGCTTCCTTTCACCTTCCCAATGGGAAACCTCCCTTATTCAAAACCCAAGTGTATTTGGATTTCTTTTTTTTTTTAAGATATTTTAATTTCTTTATTTGACAGAGAGAGAGATCACAAGCAGGCAGAGAGGCAGGCAGAGAGAGAGGAGGAAGCAGGCTCCCCGCCGAGCAGAGAGCCCGATGCGGGCCTCGATCCCACGACCCTGAGACCATGACCTGAGCTGAAGGCAGAGGCTTTAACCCACTGAGCCACGCAGGCGCCCTTGGATTTCATTTTGTAAATTCCTCATCAACTGCAATAATGTCAGGACAAAGGACACTGTCGGTTGTGACGTGAATAAGCGACACCTCCTAGCAGTCCCGGTGGCACGCCGGGCCTCTTCGTTAGAAGTTCAGTGGTATCTCATTGTCAGAATGCTTAAAACTCACTTTTGCCCACGCAAAGCCCGACTGCCCCTCACTGATGGAACCACACCCAGCTACTGGCTTTAGCTTCATCCAAAGCCACCTTTAAAAGAACAAGAAGACTTTTGATCACACTTCTTCGCACACCCGTCAAAGAGGAGCCCAAAGCTACTGTTGGTCACCTTTGTTGAGGAGGCTAAAAGCTGGGGCATGCTTAAAAAGCTCGATGCAACATCTCTTGATAAAAAAACGACCCTGCCTAGTGCTTGGAAAGCTTGAGAGGGTCCCCAGAGAGAGGGAAATGCTGCGTAGACATATGTGCGCTTTGTCTGTTGGCCTTGAATGTTGAGGAGAATAGACCAGACCACTTTATCCTTATTTTAATTATCCAGAGACCCCAGAGAGGAAAGCAGAGGGGAAGTTGGACTAAAGAGCTCTGAGAAGTACAGGATGCACCGGGGAACACATGCACATTGCTTGATTGAACAACATAGACCCTTCTAGGAGGACAAAGTTGAGACTTTCTCTTACTCCTTGCAGGGAAATGTGTTTTCCTTTTTCTCCCCTCTCATTCTAAATGCATTCAATTAGGCTATGGAAAATGTAGTTCCTCTTGCTAATTTATACAAGAAGTTGTGATACCTTGGGATCCTTCATCTGTCAGCCTTAAACCTTAAATATGGGATTGATTATTCCCAGGAAGGTGATGTGAGCATCTGCTCTCTTTCTCAGACAAAGGGGGGCATTTGTCCAAAATGCGGAGTCCCTTCCAGGGTGGGAGTCATGGAAGCATCCTTCTGGCTAAGTTCTGTCCTGCTCCACTCTCTGAAAAAGAGAAACACACCCAAGTTTAACGAACCTCACTCTTACTAAAATTTAAAGTCTGCATTGTCCTCTGGCTAATGGTGACCATAACAACTATTTGTTGAATGCTTGGAATTCAGCAGTGTGTTAGGTGCTGCAGATGTAATCTCATTAATCCTCATCACAACCCTGATGGTGGGGATCTCTTTTGCCCATATTTTATTTTATTGTATTGTAAAGATTTTATTTATTTATTTGGCAGAGAGAGACACAGCAAGAGAGGGAACAAAAGCGGGAGGAGTGAGAGGGGGAGAAGCAGGCTTCCTGCTGAGCAGAGAGCCCGATGCAGGACTCGATCCCAGGACCCGAGTTGAAGGCAGACACCTAACGACTGAGCCACCCAGGCGCCTCCCTTTTGCCCATATTCTAGTTTGAGGAATTTTGAGTCTGAGAGGGGTAAACGGCCTGCCAGAGGTCATGAGCCGAGAGGCGGAAGCACCGCTCACATTCAAAGCAAGGTCAGTCCAATGCCACAGACCCTGGTCTTTGGACCCTGTAGATCTGTGCTCATTTTGTCATCAAATATTTATTGAGGGTTACTGTGGATGAGGCACTACTCTAAACTCAGGGGATTCTACAATGAACAGTAAAGAAAAGATCCTTGTTCTTGATTTCCGAGAGAGGAAAGACAGGAAAAGAGTAAGTTAAAAAAAAAGAAAGAAACCTGAATCAGTTCAGATGTTGGTGATTCTGTAGGAACAGCAGATGGAGTAAAGAGATCGTGAACGTGAACGTGGGGCTATTTATGCTGGGCGTTCCTAGAAGGGTTTTCTGACAAGATGACCTTTGAACCTGATCAGACCTGAATGACACGAAGGATCCAGAATGCCCGTGTTGGGTGCAGTAGAAACCGCCCTGGGGGGGAGAGCGAGTATCGGTGTTTCGGGAACCACAACAGTCAACACTGCTGTCTGGTCAGTTGGAATGAGTGAGAGACATTTTGTTCCAAGTATAGTAGCACACCAGAGAAAGGTTCTAAGCAGAAGAAGAACAGGATCTGAATTAAGTCTTTAAAAGATTATTCTAGTTCCTGTGTGGGGCAGATTGGGTCCAGGAGCAAGACAGGAAGTGGGGGAAATGGTTGGAAGAACATTAGCATCAGAGGGGCTGGAGGCTTTTGAGGGAGGATAGCGCCTTGCGAATAGCAAAGAGGGTCATTGCAAGACAGTCTTTCTTTAACTTCCAGCCCTGAGGAACTCATGATGTGAGGGGGAGCCACAGGGCCCAGCCAGGTCCCGGGAGTGGGCTGAAGGGGACATGCAGAACCGACGGTGAGGCTGCAGGGAGCTCGCTGCACCCGAGTGCTGGCAAATCACAGCAGTGACCATTTACAGCACGTGTCTAGCAGTATTTTAAATGCTTTTCATGGAATAACTTCTTTAGTCCTGTCGATGATCCTGAAGGGCAGGTACCATTCTCCACCTGCACCTTATGCAGCAACTGAGACACAGAAGGGTTGAGACACTTGCAGCTACGAAGCAATACGGCTGGCACGACAGATTTGTAATTCCCGGGTCAGAGCGGCGAGAAGGCTGGGGAGTGACCTCACTGAGGAAGGGGTGCCCTGGTCTGGAGATGGGACTCAGATGACACAGGTGATCTGGGAGGTAGCGGGGAAGGTAAGTAAGTCCGCTCTGCGATGCCATTCGCCCTGACTGACCCCTGATCAACACACACCGGAAGCTTGCAGCCCTGGCAGCGACTGTCTCCTGTGGCCTCCTGTGGGTGGAGGGGAGCCACGGCTGAGCCCCTGGTCTCCTCTCTGGGATTGCTTTCTCAGGGAGCTTGCGGGGGGGTGGGGGGCAGGGGCGGAAAGAGCGGTGTCGTCTAAACAAGAAGGTGTCTTGACCTCTTTCATCCCACCACTCTTGGGTGGGGGGAAGGCTCGTACTTCCACATTCCTGGGATGTTTTACTGGGACTCTCATTTGGAGGTAATAATCACTGACTATGGTTAATTAAATACTTAATACCAATCAGGTTATACGAGAAGCCCTTGACGTATATTTTTCCTTTCGTTAACACAACAATCATGATAGAGCTGCTCTGCTGGCGCCCCCTGTTCAGATGGGCTGACTGAGCTCAAGAGGGGCTTTAGGACTTGTCGAAGGCCATAGTGAGGGGCGGACCTGAGATCTGAGCCCTGATGACCTGGTATGGGAGGTCAGGCCGTAATCACTCTGCTGTGGGCGAGACACACACATGTGCTGGGTTGGGGCAAGCGTTTCCCAGGAAGTTTTGTAAACCCCAAAAGCATGAGAGAGGACAGCAACATAGAGGTGGAGGAGAGATCCTGGGGTGAACAGCTCAAGCCTTCCATGACCGCACTGACCCTGAAATGTCGGTAGACCAACCGTCAGGATCAGAGAGCACCCTGAAGGTGATGAACTTGGGGGAAACGCAGGTGGGAAAGGGAAGGTTGATGTGACTAGAGAGAAAGAAATCATTGTTCTACTCACTTGTTCTCTATTAAGTCTAACAGTGTCACAATTCAAATAATACTTATTCCCCCTGTTGATTCCACTCAGTGAACACCTAAAAAGCTACCTACTTTTTTCACTCTCCACATCTCCCTATACAAGGGAAGTGGTGGGATTATGGATACTTTTTAGTAAGGTATTTTAGTGTCCTGTGATTTTTAAAAGTAAAAAAATATGCAAGGTATTTTCAAAAGGAAATGGCGTAAATAAATGAAATAAGATTCTTTAGGCATCATATTTAGTTGAGTTCATATCATCATTCTTAAAAATATATTTTCTTAGACATTCATCTGTTCCTACCCAAAAACATGGGTGGATAATCTGATCTCAGTTTTCCTAGGCTCAGTGAGCTTGACACAGTCACTTTTTAATCATATGTGTGTGTTGCTTCAACCTGAAAATGCCTAGACTTGCGGGACTAGGGAAGGGCCACGAGTGGGTCTGCCAAGTGGCCATGAGTAACGAGAAGGGACATGGTGGCTCTCGGTCCTTCATTTCTATTCCCAAAGAATTCATTGACCTATAAGTCAATTTGCTTTCTTTTGATTCACCTGGTGGATCAGATTTTGTTTTCGCTAAATGTTCCTTTGAGCTCCTTGGAGAGAAAGGTCATTAACAGTAGACCTTTGTCAACTTCTTTTGCAAAAGTGTATTGCATGTGTTCCGCCTCCAAACCTCAAAAAAAACAGACAAAATAAGATCCTGCTCTTAAGGGATTATTCCTTGTTTGAAGGAGTTACTCTAGAAGTCAGTAAGGGGCAGCTGCAGCCCCCTCTGTGGAGGGCAAGTCTGTATTTCTTTGTGTGACAGCTTCCATGAGAGTTGGCGCCTATAGTCTTGAACACGTTCACATAACTTTCAGGTCCTCATCACTGACACACTGTTAAAATAATACAGCCCTACACTTGACATGGGCTTCAGCTTTGCTGATCACCGAGGCCTGCTCACCCTTGAGGATAGAGTGATGGCATCCAGAGGGACCGCCCAAGTGGAAAATGGCAGAGCCAGACCTTTGACCTTAAATTCCTACTTGAGTGCATTTTTTTCCCGTCCAAAATGAAATCCTTTGTGTTAGATGTACATTTTGTCTATGTCTTTACACCTTCCCAAAATTATTGACAGAGAGACAGCAAGAGAGAGAACACAAGCAGGGGAAGTGGGAGAGGGAGAAGTAGACTCCTTGCTGAGCAGGGAGCCCGATGCAGAGCTCCATCCCAGGATCCTGGGATCATGACCTGAGCTGAAAGCAGATGCTTAATGACTGAACCACCCAGGCGTGGTGCCCCTATTTATTGACTATTATTTATTATTGACAGCCAGTATTTATTTAGATTAGCCAACAAGTTGTACTGTGAGGTCTTTGTGGAAGGGAATGCAAAACTGTCCTCTGGGCTGTCTCTCCAGTCCAAGGCATGGAGAGGCCACCTATAAAAATCGTTCCCTGGGAAGGCACGGAGTTTGGAGTCAGGGTGAAGGAACTCCAAGACATATGCTTTGATAAAAGGAATGTGTAATTTCAGGAGGAGTGTTTGGGAAAGTGTTGCTCATTATTAAAAGGTATTTTCAGAATTTCATATTTAAATGAAAACCAGTTCTGGGTATAGTGGTTGTCACTTAGTAAGTGCTCAGTAAACATTGGTTGAATGAATGAATGAATGAATGTGGGAAAGAGAAATACCAGCAAAGGCAACAAGCAACCCAGAATCTTCCTTTACTTTCTGTGCATCCCCTGGAATGTGTGATTTATCACCTTCGTGTCTATAAATGGGACCAAAGACTTTCAATGGCTGACTTTATGGATGTCTATTTTCAAATGCTATTCAGTGAAGGAACAGGAATGGTGGGAGTTAATCTGGGAGGTAAAAAGAAGGCTCTAGAAAGATCCAAAGTTGGGGGCTTCCGAGCCAGCAGCTTAATCAGACTCCAGTCTAGAACCTGAAGCAAGAGTAGCCAACCTTCTAGAAGCCTCCCTTGCACTACGCGTTCGCACATGGATGTACCACCATCGTGGCCACACTTTGTTCTCTGGCATGTGATGGGAACAGAGCAGTCAACACTTGAAGGGAAATCCACACTGGCTCATGTTGCTTTATTTCAGGAGAGGACTAAAAAGTTGTCATGAGGATTGTGTCCATTTCCTATGATGGCACAGATTACTACAAACGTGGCTTAAAGCAACAGAAAGTTATTCTTTCACAGTTCTGAAGACCAGACAGCCCAAGTCAAGGTGTCAGCAGGGCTGCACCCCTGCAGAGGCTTTGGAGGAGAGTCAGTCCTTGCGTCTTGCAGCTTCTGGTGGCCCTGGGTTGTGCCTCTGTTGGGTTGTGTCTATATCAGTGCCGTCTCTGCCTCCATGTGCACCTGCCCCCCCCCTTCTCTCTCCCCTTTCTGTCCCTTATATAGACACTCGTCCACACAGATAACCCCAAATGACCTCATCTTGAGATGCTTAATGATATCTGCCAAATCCCTTTGTCCGAGGGAAGTCCTGTAGTATAGAGGAAGATGTCTTTCCCTTCTACCCTTCTAAATTCTTGGCTGGGACCCTGACAGATGAACAGAGACAGAGTCACAAGCGGAAAGCATACATACTTATTTGCTACACATTTTATGTGACATGGAAGCCTTTAAGGAAATGAAGACCAAAGAAGCAGTTCAACCTGAGCATCTTTATACCAGATTTGATAGAGTGGAGAGTCATGGGCAACTAGGACAGGACAAAGCAGCCTAAGAAACTGGAGGAAACTTAGCAAGGCCTGTTCGCCCAGACTGCTGTGGGTGTTCCTTCATCTTGGGGATAAAGGTGCCCCTTTCCTCTGGGTATAGAGAGGGCACCTCTGACGTGAGGGTTTCAGGAGAAGATCAAAGAGTCCTTCCTACACCTGCCCAGTCTCCAGTTCCTTTAACCTAAAATCTTCAGCATGCCAGGTTGCTATGTTTTGAGGTAGTGTGTCCCGAACCCCATCACTCACATTCTAATCCCCGAACATGTATCATTTGAGGGACCACCTCTGCCCATGATAGTGACATGGGTGTATGGCCAAGGTAGCTTGACGGGGAAGAGGGATAGCAAGGGTAGGGCACAGATATGGGGCTCACTGGCTCGGCCTTAGTCCAGGACTTGAGGAATGGAGCAGTTGGATCGGGGTGGAGGCCATGGGAGAGAAGAGAAGGAGGTGGAATCAGGAGCCATCTGATGAAGGAATTCACTAGGACTTGGTCACTAATCGGTGTGATGAATGGGCGCAAGAGACATGTTAAGTGTGACTCTAAAACCTGTTTTCCGGAAGTGTGTGCTGTAGAATATGGGTCTTGGAATATCGATAGGTATGGGGGGAGGAGGGGATGGTCCTACAGACGGATCACGTCTGGGAGACACTGCATCAGACCGGGTCAAATGGGCTTCTCTTCTGCGGGATTTCTCTAAGCACGCTCGCTCGTGTATATTGTGCCTCTGTAAAGGCAGGTTTCTGGGGGACAGACTTTCCCAAACTTATCCGACTGTGGACCTCTTCTACCTAGATTATCCTGAAGGACCCATGAGCCACACACGTCCGGAGAATATTGCTCTGAGACTCCCCACCCTCTGAGAAAGGGATGAGGGAGAAAAGAAAATGCAAGGGGGTCTGGGAGGATGGAGTGAAGAAAACTTGAGTCAGGTGATCTGTCGGGGGTCATGTCTGTTTCCCAAGACCCCCGCCAGCACAAGGGTGGCCATGGGGACTGGCAGCGGTCGGCAGAAGCCACCAGAAGCCTTCCACAGCCCTCTGACGTGAATCATCTGTGGAACTGTCCTGTTGTTGAGTTCCTCTTTCACTGGCAGCTTCTAGACAGGAGCAACGTTCACCTCTGAGGCCGTGTGGGTGTAGTTGCAACCCTCCTGCCAGCTCTGGTCCAGGAGATGGTGACTGTCGTGCGGCCAGAGAAGGACGCCAGGAAGAGTGGTGCGAAGGACCAGAAGTGTGTGCTGTGAGCACAGGAGGAGGGTAGGCATGAGCTGCGGCTCCCTCTTTCCTTATAGCTGGCCCTGCCTCTGTGTATGGAAAAGGGCCGTCCAGGGCACAGCCGGACCCCCGCCACTGCAGAGCTCCCACCCCTGGGCCCTCCAATCCTTAGCATTCCCTGCCTCAGGTAGACCTTGGTTGGCACCAAGGACAGAAATCTAGACATCAATTTTGCAATGAATCGTAAAAAGAGTGACTAACTACTGAGCTCTTAGTGTGCATCAGACATCACAGTAAGTGTTTTACATAGAATATCCCATTTAATTCTCAGGCTAGTTCCAAGGGATAGGTACCATCAATCATCAGATTTTTTTTTTTAAGATTTTTTTATTCATTTGACAGAGAAAAACACAGCGAGAGAGGGAACACAAGCAGAGGGAGAGAGAGAGGGAGAAGCAGGCTTCCCGCCGAGCAGGGAGCCCGATGTGGGACTCGATCCTGGGTCTCCGGGATCATGACCTGAGCCGAAGGCAGTCGCTTAACCAACTGAGCCACCCAGGCATCCCCAATCATCAGATTTTTATAGAGAGGGACTACAAGGCTCATGGAGATTGAGTGATTTGCCCAGGGACACACAGCCAGTGTGTGGTAAACAGGAATTTGACTTCAAGCACTATAATGATAAAACTGACATTCATGACCACCGGATTATGAATTTAGTTACAGATGTTTTGGATTTCAAATGTTGGTAAGGCTTGGACGTGGAAATATACAGAAGGCAGTACAGGATACAGAACCGGACGAGGTCAAGCCTGGGCTCAGAGCCATCGGGAGAGATGGTAGCTGAGCAAGCGCCCGTGGGTAAGTTTATTCGGACCATGAGGTCGAGAGTCAGTTGAACAGATTTACAACGCAGAAAGAACTTCATGCAAAGATTTTATGTATTAGCGGGATGTTTTCCCAAGCAGTGAGTTAGAAAAAATGGACTAGTATTCTCACAGTCCATGAACAGAACATTCCAACTCCGAGGAAACGAGACCCAGACACAGAAGTCTATGCCCTAAATCATGCTGGAAAGTCAGAAGCAGTGGGGATTTCTGAGAAGCAGAGAAATCTCTCTGGCCCCATAAACGCATGAGAAAACCATGGTCCTTGGTGGGCACTGGTGAGGAGATCTGATACTCTGCAACTCTGCCTTAACATCCTTAACTACAGATTCAGTGCCCTCCCCGTCCTCTCAAGACCCAGAGACCCTGGAGGAGGGGACTGCACGAGCTTCTAGCACGGGGCGCACTGCAGATACCCTGGAAATGGAGCAGAATCCACCGAGGCAAGGAAAGGAGAGCCCACCCCGCTCAGCCACATTCGACTCATTCATTCTAAATGGTAAAGTGTTTTCACTGACCCATCACCACGTCATTGCAGATGTCTGAATTTTCCCTCTCATACAGGGGACAAAGCCACGATAAATTGCTACCCACTCGCGCTGAGTTTCATTTGCTTCTGATTCATTGCTCACTTAGGGAACTTCTGAAATCACAGTTTATGGACTCCACATCCTGGTGGTTCCCAGAGATAAATGAGCCTGGATTCCAGGGAATGCAAATGTCTTCAAACTTGCAGCCAGCTTCCCGGCTCCCTGCAAAGGTCTCTTAAGCCCCTAAGTATTTCCTCTCTTAAATCACACATCACGGGCACAGGCAGAATATTTTCAAGTTCCTTCTTTCTCTTTAGGAGACCATCCCTAAAAGGCCTACCGAGTACAGAAACGCCATGGTTCTTGGCAGTTTTATGGTGCCGTTCTTAGGTCTAGTTAGAGATTCTTTTATAAAACTGGGCTTGGTGGGTTATTGTTGTAGGTTCTTTTCTCCCCGAAAGAGGCCGGTTCATCGGGGCTGTGTTTGAAACATGACATCGAGTCTCCCCGGCATGCTTACAGGCTGGGTGAAGGGCTGTCTGTGTGAGACAGAGCTTAGGATCCCACTTATGACTTCTATAATGGACACATTTCCAGTTAGCCGATACGAATTCCCAGAGCCCACAGTGGGAGGGTGCAGGGCCGTGGTCCCTCTGTCTGGGCCAAATGTTGTTCTGGTTGCAAAAGGCATTTTTGCTTCAGCCTCGAATAGATTCTCTTACAGGGCCCGTCAGACGTGGCAGAGAATGAGGCGCACTTTTCCTGTGCCACGAGAAAGAGGCAAGCATCACATCGAGTTAGCCCTTCTGGAAAATGGCCATTTCTTGAGACGTAGAAACACTTCTTGGGAATATTTAAAAAAAAAAAATGCAGGTGGTTCAGGGTGGGAAACAGTTTTTCTCAAACGGAGGGCAGCAAGAGTGAATTGTGTGATAATTGTAGAAAAGCCTTGGAACTTCCTGAAGGTTTGTTTTTCATAATCAGGGTTTACCTCTAAGGCCCTTCAAATGTGCAGCCAGAAATTCGAGTATTTGAAAGTGTGCTATGGACACACACAGAAAAGGCTGCAAACCACTGATCTCTTCCCAAGAACATCACTTAGGCTCTGGTACGCGCTCGCCCACGCGTAAGCACTTCAGTTTATGTTTATGATTCTTCCTTTGGATTTTCTTCAACTGCTAAGTTTCTTCATGGAGATTATTCACATTGTGTTGATTTCCACCCGTGTTGTGTTTATGCTATAATATTTTACCTGCTTCTCCCACGCGTGAGGCCAGGAGAACTGCTTTCGGTAAGACTGAAAACGCCAACATCTGCTGTCAGGCAAATACCCGACTTTGCAAAGTAGAAGCCACCAAATTTGAAGTGGAGGGCAGCTAACTTGGAAACACCCCTCATCCTTCACTTTGTCAGGGTCCCCGGCCTCGTATGTTGTGGTACCGGGGCTCCTGAACACCGGGAGTGGCGGCCTGAAGGATACGGGGAGCTGCTAGGGAGGGCATCGTCAGGAGCTTCCCCCCACCTCAGGCTCCTGTTACCTGCGAGCTCCGGGCTCCGTGGGAGCGAGTTGGAAGGCACGCAGACTAAGACTGGACCCTCTTTTATTGCTGCGGCCTTGGGAGAGGTGCCCGTTCTGTGAGCCTCAGCCTTCTCATTGTGGGAAATGGAAATAAAATTCCTTCCTGCGTGCTTATTAAAATGAAATAAGATAATATCTGTCCAGCACCAGTGGAAGCAGCCACCTGGATAACTGTTCATTTCCTTGTGTCTCTTTACCCCATAACATGAGCAAGAACTCTCCCTGGGCCGCAGTCCTGTTCTAGAACTGGAATATCTGCACATGAACGGACGGGAACGATGAGAGCCGCTTCTTAGGAGCGTAGCTCTCAGATGTCCGGCTGGTCTTCGATGGAGCAGGGGCAGGGAGTGGGTCTAGATCGGAAGCAGAGACTCGGCCTCTTAGAAATGGCCAGGAAACCTGGGCTATCCGGAGTCACCTTACGAGAAACATACATCACACTTTACATACTACAAGATGCAGTGATGAACCGTCCCCTCCAGAGAGGCTGACTGCTGTGGTAGACTGTTGTGTTTGATGCCAAACCAATGACTCATTGTGCCCGGCCCGCAGCTGGCTCGTATTTCCCCACCCTCTGACGACTGAATGTGGCCAACGGAAGGGGGCCAGGCCTGGCAGTCCTCCTCTTTCTCCCCTCCCCATCTGCCGGACGGATGTCAGTGTCGGGGCAGCCTGGGACACCGCGTGCTGGAGTGGGCAGGCCCCCTGACAGCCTGGGTCCCTAAGAGGCCCCGCCACCTGGACCTGACCCAAGCAAGAAAGAAACTCTCTGTGGATGAAGCCGTTAGGACCTCCAGGTTAACCTGTTAGAGCAGCTAGCATTACTAATAATCTTGATGAAACAGGAGATCAGTTTTTAAGACTTTCCTTTATGATGGCATTTGACATTCTTCTGAACATGACAGAACCATTTTACATTTTGTTACTGGGGGAAAACAAATGTTGTAATTACTGAAAAACTAACTACACAGTCTACCCATTCAAAATGGACTGTGTATATTGATCATAAGAAATATGGAACAAAGTTCTCTGTCAGCATGGAGTCTATTTGGTTTTTTGCCTAAGAGTTTCAGCTGAAAGCCAAGGTTTGTGATTAACTACATTTATTCCATTTTAGATTAGATTAACCACTCCTGATGCCCAGTGCTGGGCTGGGAAGGGGGAACTCAGTAAAGACAGAAGAAATAAAGATAATTGTGTTTCTCTAGATTATTAGAAGTTCAGAAATTAGAAAACTAAAATTTTGGGGGCACCTGGGTGGCTCAGTCAGTAAAACACCTGCCTTTGGCTCGGGTCATGATTCCAGGGTCCTGGGATAGAGTCTTGCATCGATCTCCCTGCTCAGCGGGAAGACCATTTCTCCCCTTCCCTCTGCCCCTCTGCCCACTTGTGCGCTTGATCTCTCTCTCAAATAAGTAAATCAAATCTAAAAAAAAAAAAAAAAAAACCAACTAAATTTTTTCTAAAGCCTCCGACATACATCTGTGTTTTCTTAAACAAAGTATAGTGAAAATACTTTACTTCAGCTCCATCAATCATAAAATGAGGGGATACATAATCCACAGGATTTGAGGATTAAGTAGAGATCATGCCTACCTCCCAGCCTAATGCCTGGCACAATAAATATTAAATAATAACACCCAGTAACTATTGAAACCTTGACCTCTTTCTTAATGGTTTGGTTTATTGGATTTTGCTTTGGAATTACGCTTAGAGCATGAATTTTCGCCCTCAGAGACTTGTAAAGTATCCTTGGCTGCTCACCCGGAACATCAGTTGGAACCACAGGGCCCAGCTTTGAGTTGTGGTATCTACTTTTACAATCTGTATTGACTTCTTCTTGCCACGTTTTACTGACTACACCTTCAAGTTATCCTCCAATCTTTTTTTTTAATCTATGGGGCGAAGAAGATAAAACACCCCTGGTAGAAATTATTGCTGAAAACTGAACAAGCCCTGCAGGTTGGGGAATGCACTGGCGGAGAATACTAGCCATCAGAATGGCTGTTTCAGTGGCGTGGGGGCCCATTAGAGTCAATGCCAAGATACTGCTGGTTCCAGCAAGCTGAGGTTAACAGAAGTCACAACTCCCAGCTGCGGTATGGTGTTGCTGCTCTTCCTGCCAGCGCAGCTCCTATGCTGGGAGGTGGGAGAGAGGAAAGAGGGAAAAGATCAAGGAAAGGGGGTGGGGGACTGAAGGAGGAAAGGAGGCCCAGGGTAGGAAGTAACTTGGGTGGTTCTTCATGGAGGCAGCCTGGTGATCCGTGTGCACATCAAAGCTGGAGGAGCCCAGAGCATCTGTTCTGGTTTTCTTTCTCACCCGCCCTTTTCCAGACTGCCCATGATAGTTATTTGTCATTCACCAGAGTTATTTCCCAGGGCATCTTGTGAACCTGGCATCAAATTATTTGGGTTTTGTGGTATTTTGGTTACTGCCGATGTTAAATTGTTGTTCACATTCCATGTTTATAGTGCATCCATGTAGCTTCATGTGCGAGCTGACTCTGCATAGGCTTGCCCATTGATTATAGTCACCGTTTCTTCCAAAGAAAATAATTCTGTGTTTCTTACCTTATTGTAGAAAAAGAGTAACTAAATTTTCTTAAGCATAACTAAATTTTTAAGAACAAGAATGTGATAAATCACCCTTTCTGTTTACCCAAAATAGAATTATATTAAGGATGCCATATCATGGCCCACTTTTTCTTTTTGCATTCAAGTTAATTAGCGTATAGTGTATTCTTAGTTTCAGGGGTAGAATTTAGTGATTCATCAGTTGCATAAAACACCCAGTGTCCATTACAACAAATGCCCTCCTTGATGCCCATCACTGAATTAACACATCCCCCAGCCACCTCCCCTCCAGCAAGCCTCAGTTTGTGTCCTCGAGTTAAGAATATTTTATGGTTTGCCTCCCTTTCTGTTTTCATCTTACTTTATTTTTCCTTCCCTTCCCTTCCCCTGTGTTCATTTGTTTTGTTTCTTAAATTCCACATATGAGTGAAATCATATGGTATTTGTCTTTCTCTGACTTATTTTGCTTAGCATAATATCCTCTAGTTCCATCCAAGTCATTGCAAATGGAAGATTTCATTCGTTTTGATGGTTGAGTAATGGCCTACATTTTATTTTTTATTTTTTAAAAGATTCTATTTATTTATTTGAGAGAGAGAGAGAGAGAGAGCATGAAGAGGAACAGAGGGAGAGGGACAAGCAGACTCCACACTCAGCATGGAGCCTGACACAGGGTTTGATCTCACAACTCTGAGATCACGACCTGAGCTGAAACCAAGAATCAGATGTTTAACTGACTGAGCCACCCAGGCACACTGGCCTACTTAAAAAAACAAAAACAAAAACACACAGCTTTATTAAGAAATTATTCACATGTACCATTTACCCATTAAAAGTGTACAATGCCATATTTTTAGTATATTGAGAGTTGTGTGACCATTGCCTCCATCTAATTTTCAGAGATTTTCATCCCCCCAAAAGAAATCTGGTGCCCACTCGTCCGCCTTCCCCATTCCTCATCACACATCTTTGGCCTAGGAAACTACCAGTCTACTTTCTGTCTCTATAAATTTGCCCCTCCTGGACATTTCATTTACATGGATAATAAGTGATCTTAAATAAGTGGTCTTTTGTGACCATCTTCTTTCACTTGGGATAATATTTTCAAGGGCCATCATTTCTCTTAATTGTCAAATTATATTCCATTGTATGGGCATACCACATTTTATTTGTCTTCTCGTCCTGTGACAGACACTTGAGTTGTTTCCACTTTGGGGCTATTATGAATATTGCTGCCATGAGCAACCAATTTCAAATTTTTGTGTAGGCCTATGTTTTCATTTCTCTTCGATAAATACATAGGACCAGAATCTCTGGGTATTGTGGTAGCTCTACATTCAATTCCATGTTGCTGATGCCCAACTACGGGCCACAGTGGCTGCACCATTTTATGTTACCATCATAGTGCATGAGGGTTCCAATTTCTGCATAATTTCACCAACATTTTTTATTATTTTATATTTTTGACTAGGGGGTATGAAGTAGTTCTATTGTGGTTTTGATTGTCATTTCCCTAAGGACTAATGATGTTGAGCATCTTTTCATGTGCTCATTGGCCATTCCTTTATCTTCTTTGGAGAAATGTCTATTCAAGTCCTTTGCCTATTTTTAATTGGATTATCTTTTTTTAAGATTTTATTTATTTATTTGACAGAGAGAGAGGGAACACAAGCAGGGGGAGTTGGAGAGGGAGAAGCAGGCTTCCCGCTGAGCAGGGAGCCTGATGTGGGACTCGATCCCGGGGCTCCGCAATCATGACCTGAGCCGAAGGCAGACGTTTAACGACTGAGCCATACAGGCACCCAGATTATCTTTTTATTATTACATTGTAAGATTTTTATATATTCTGGATATTATTCCCTTATCAGATATATGGTTTCTGAATATTTTCTCCCATTTTGTGGGTTGTCTTTTCATTTTCTTCATGATATCAATAGCAGCACAGAAGTCTTCATTTTTTTAAAAGATTTTATTTATTTGAGAGAGAGAATGAGCAGGGGGAAGGGCAGTGGGAGAGGGGGAAGGGAGCTGCTCCCCTCAGCAGGAAGACTGATACGGGTCTTGATCCCAGGACCCTGGGAGCACAACCTGAGCCAAAGGCTGACACTTAAGCAAATGAGCTCCCAGTGCCCCAGAAGTCTTCAATTTTCATGAAGTCCCATATTTTCCCCTTTGACACTTGTGCTTTTGGTGTCATATCTAAAAAAACCATCATGACCTAAGGTCATGAAGTTACTCTGATATTTTCTCCTAAGGGTTTTGTAGCTTTAGCTCCCACATTTGGGTCAGTAACCCAACACAAATTGATTTTCATACAGCTCTGAAAGTCAGAAGTCTGAAATGGGTTTCACCAGGCTAAAATCAAAGTGTCGACAAGGCTGCATTCTTTGTGGAATCCTTGCCTCTTCCGTGTTCTAGATGCTGCCACTGTTTGGCTCACGACTCCCTTTCATCTTCCAGGCCAACGATGGCACACTGAGTTCTCACATCGAATCACTCCAACCTCTTCAGTCTCACTCTTCCACGTTTCAGGCCCCTTGGGGTTATGCTGGGCCTACCTGGGTATCCTACGAGACAAGACTTCTGTCAAAATCATCTGATGAGCCGCCTTAATTCCATCTGCTCTCTTAACTCCCCTTTTGCCACGTAATGTAACATTTTCATTATCCTGCCGGTCTTAAACTGTGTTCCATTCTGAATTAATTTTTGTGTGGTGTTAGGTGCGGGTCAACCTTCATTCTCTTGCACGTGGATATCCGGTTATCCCAGCACCATTTGCTAAAGACTGTTCTTCCATAGATGTGGCCTATTTTTCTCTCAAAATAAGATAACATCAAAGGTGCCCATATCCACCAATATAGGGCATGGTCATTTTAAATGACTGGGTAAGATTTCACTTTTTGAAGATACCATAGTGTATTTACATTGCTTCCAGCCTCTCACTATTAAGATAGTCTTTATCTGATGTATGTTTTTTAAAAATACATAAACCCTTTTCCATTATCTGTGTTGTAAATTATCATTGAAATTATTCACTTCTCTCCACTATCCTGATTTAAGCTCTTCTCCCTTTTCATCTGGCCCACAGCCTTGCTCTCCTACCTGGTCCTCCGGTTTCCAGTCTTGCCCCTTTCAGCCCTTTCTCCATTACAGAGTCGCCTTTCATCTAATCTAATCATGTAAGGGCTGCCTCTGCCCTTCAAATAGATTCTCAATAGGAAAAGGACAACACTCCTTGTCACAGCCCCCTCTTGGCCTTGAGCCTAACGTTCGGGGGTGCCCCCACTTGCTCACTCTCTCCATCTGCACACACCTGCTTCTTCTTGGGTCCTTAGGAAAGCCTTTTGCTGCTAATGCAAGTCATTTTATCGGGGGTTTGATTTTCTTCGAAGAATGAAATAGGGCTTTTTGAGATTTTCCCACCTTTTCCATTTTCCCCATTTTTCCCTAATGAGGATAGGTCTGTAGCTCCCCACACATCTTTCTTCTTCAACCCTTTCCACATTGCAATTTCAGATTTACTTTTGGGGTCTCATTACTGTTGGCCTCCTGCACCTGCCAGTATAGGGTGTCTGAGGAGAGGAGTGGTCTCTCCTTTTGCTGATCACGACACCTCCAGGTTCCAGCTCCTGACAGGTACCGATATCTTAGCACATAAACAGGATCAATACATTTTCTACTGTGTACTTGACTTTTAATTTTGCTTATGCTATTTTTAACGAATAGAATCCTAAAAATTTGTATATATCCTTCCTTTTATGATTTCTGCCTTTGTTTGAGCCTTGCTTAAACGTCCTACCTTGATCCAAGAATAGAAACGTTGGCCTATTTTCTTGTATTGATTCGTAATCCTATTGTTTGCATTAAAATCCTAAATCTACCAGCCATTTGTTTTTGACATAAGCTGTACAGCAGGAAAATAACTTCATGTACTTGCCCAGTGCTCAGCAGTATTCTCAGCCGTTGTCACCCTTTCCTTCCTGGCTTGAAATGACTCCTTGGCAGCACATTCAATCCTGTCCATGTTCAGTTTTGGAAATAATCAGTCTTTCCTATTCTCTTCGTATTTGCCACTGTTTAAACTATTACAGCTCTAGACTGTGTTTTAATATCTACTAGTCACGTTGGCGAAGAAAACATGTTTTTATAAAATCATATTTTAAGTTCTACAACTTGAATTAAGGGTCGCTAGACAGAACTGCAGCTTGGAGCAGGTCTCGGGCGGCAGCGGGCCTCCGCGGGGCCTGTCACTACACAGATCCACGGGCCCTAGATGCCACTAGGCATCTTACTTATTGATTCAGTAAGTGTTTGTATTTTTTTAAAGATGTTATTTATTTATTTGAAAGAGACAGAGAGACCACAAGCAGGGGGAGAGGCAGAGGGCGAGGGAGGAGCAGACTCCCCACTTAGTGAGGAGCGCGAGGCAGGAATCCATCCAGGACTCTGAGATCGCGACCTGAGCCGAAGACAGAGGCTTCACCATCTGAGCCACCCAGGCGCCCCAGTATTTGCATTTCAGACAAGTTCCCTGGTGATGGCAATCCAGGGACCATAATATGAAAACCTCTGCCATGGAGTGAAGACGTGAGATGAAGACTATGGCCAACCCGAGAATGGCCCCGATGCCTTCTCTGAGCTAACTCCCCGGCGTGCTCCCGGGCGGCAGGTGAGCCTGTCCTTCGCACGCTGTGCGCTCACCTCCCTGCTGGAGTCTCGCCACTCCTTCAAAGGCGACCCAGGGAACATAGTAGCCTTCCTTTCAGTGACCCCCAAGAGGGACTCAGCTGATGTGGACCGCTGCCCTGGTGGTGACAGGTGTCCGCGCCGCCTGGCTGTGGCCCCTTTCAGGCAGACACCGGAGAAGGGGAAGGATGCGGTGCCTCTGTTTGCTTTAGGCTCTTGTGACTTTCCTTCTCTTCAAGGGCAGTGGGACTGAGAACACCTCTTCGTTTTGCTCATTTCCCGCTCCCTTGGCTGTTTAATGGCTCCTGGGTCCACACAGAGGGAGAGGTAATTACTCACACCTGCTCCTGCCTTTCCCACCTAGTCTACAGTGTGCGCATATTTAAGGAAATCCACATCATTTTAACAGCTTACCCGTACAGTGAATGCCTCTGCGGAGAGGGCGCCATCTCACTTCCTCCTTCATAAAGGGACAGACATTTTTTAAGGGAAATAAAATATCCTAAATAAAATATCCTGAGAGGTGCTCTCTGCTGTGGGTTTACGCTTTTGTGGTCGGCATTGAGACAGAAGTGCGTGATTACATTTTACGTGAAATGTGTGGCTTTAGGAAAACATTTGTTTCCTGGTTTTTTGATACCCCATGTCCTCCACTCACTCCAAAGTTAGGTTAGAAATTATTGGTTTATTTAATTATTTAAAATCTTCTAGTAGGGGCGCCTGGGTGGCTCAGTTGGTTAAGCGTCTGCCTTTGGCTCAGGTCATGATCCCAGAGTCCCAGGATGGAGCCCCGCATCAGGCTCCCTGCTCTGTGGAGTGTCTCCCTCTCCCTCTGTCCCTTACCCTGCTCGTGCTCTCGCTCTCTCTCAGATAAATAAGTAAAATCTTTAAAAAGTAAAATCTTCCTAGTAGCCACATTTTAGAAGTAAAACAAAACAAGGAAAATTAATTTTAATCCTATATTTTATTTAGCCCTGTATATATAATTATCATTTCACCATCTAATCAGCGTAAAAACTATGAATGAGATACTTAATATTTCTTTCTTATATCAAGTATTTGAACAGGTGCAAAGCGTACCTTATCTGTAACGCATCACAGTTTAGAACAGCCGCATTTCAAGGGCTCATTGTCCACACGGGACTAAGTGAATATAGTAATCAGTTGCCTTCTCATTTCTAGCCTGAAGTTGCTGACTTCGCCTCCCTGGAGGCAGCCAGTTTTTGCTAGTCTCTAGTGTGTTCTTCCAAAGATAGTTGGTAGGTATAGGAGCAATCGTAAACATACATGTATAAATAGTGGACGATAATCGCATCGTGGTGTGTCCTACTTTTCTCACTTAATAATAGAGCTTAGAGATGTTTCCTATCTTTACACAGGAAGCAAGCTCATTTTTTTTCTTTCTATCATTTATTTATTTTACTGCTATAGAGTATCTCCTATTATGGATGTCAGAAACTACTTGTTTAGTCTTTACTGCTGAACATTTAGGTGGTTTCCAGTATTTGGTGCTTATAAACAATGTGAACTGAATTTTCAAAGAGGCAAAGAGTGATGGGGCCAAGGCAGTGAGGATGGGGAGTGACATTCTAGAGAAAGGGATGAGCATGAGGCAGGAAGGCCCAGAGCACGAGGACACATAGCATTTGAGGGTAATTTCTTGTATGTCGGGATGTCTGAAGAGTGGAGTGTGTGAACAGAAGAGACGGGGAGGAGGCTGGGAGGGCAGGAAGAGACCAGATTACAAACTGCTTTGCAAGTGTCTTATTAAAAAGCTTGGACTCTTGTTGAGTCATCAAAAGATTTTAAGAAGCAAGGAAGAATAAATGATTGAATGAATAAAGGTGGGAGGAGGAACAAATCTTCCATTCTGATGAATTCTGATTAGTAGATATATAGAAGGCATGTGGGAAACAGAAAATCACCATTTAAAACAGTACAGTAATAATTGCTACAGGCAAGAGCTATTGATGAATATTTAAATTGGTGCGCAAAACTTTGAGAAATGGGATATTTGCATAGCCTCTAAGTATCTGTCCCAAAATATGTATTAATTATCGTGATGGTTTTAACATCTGCCCAGAAGTGCTTTGATACCCTGTCCAGGAAGTGGAGCTTAGTTCCCCTGGACTTACTGACTCGCATCTAATGAATAGGGTATAGAAAAGGAAGAATAATAACTATGGCGAGCAGACCTGGCAGACCTCACTTTTACCAAGCGGTCAAGGTTAACGCCAGCCAAGTGCCCTGTCCACAGAGGGAACACCTGACAATGTGATGGGAAGGGTAATTCACTTCTACGGCATTCTTCCCCAAGACCCGTGCCTTCAATCTAATCATGAGAAAACACCAGATAAAAACCAACCTGAGGGACACTGCCCAAAATTCCTGACCAGAATTCCTCCTGTCAAGGTCATGAGAAACAAAGAGTAGAAAACTGTCACCGACCAGGAGAGGCTCAGGAGACTCATGGACTCAGTGCAGCATGGGATGCTGGGCTGAGTCCTGGAACAGGAAAAGGACATTTGGGGGGAAACTGGGAGAATGCGAGTAAAGTCCTTACATTAGTTAATGTGGGGCCAGTGTTAACGTCCTAGTCTGCACAAATATGCAGATCATCGCTAAGACATTAACATTACAAGGAGCTGGGGAGGATATACCACGACTCTGCCACCTTTGCAACTACTCTGTAAATTTACAATTATTTCAAAATAAAAAGTTAAACAAAAAAGAATCAGAGGAGTGACTTGATTAGATTCACATTGTAGAAGAATGCCAGTGGTTGTAGTGGGGATGAAGGCTAGAAAAGGAAAGACGACAGCAAGAGCTTACAAGATCAGGGTGTATAAAAAGTCAAGAACAGATGGTGGAGGCCTGGATGGGAGCAGGGGCAAGAGCCTGAGGCTGTGGGAAGGTTGCAGAGATCTCTAGAAGAAAACTCAGGCAGACTACGTGATGGTTCAGACAAGCAAGTGGGGCAGCAGGCGGGCTCAAGATAACACCAGTTTTTAACCTTTGGGAATTAGATGGGTAATGATGTCATTCACGCGATGGAGATAATAGGAAGAACATGGGTCAGGGAAGCAGGCAGTCTTGGACCTGCTGAGTTCGGGGTATATTTGAGAGACCCAAGTATACGTTAGGCAGCTGGATACAGCAGCTGGCGGGTCAGTGGGGAGAGCTAACTGTAGACTGCTGTGGAGAGCCGTTGGCAGTGAGAGTGCTGGGGGCCAGTGAGAGGGTGGCATGGGCCAGGGAGAGGGCATAGAGAAGAGAGGGCGTAGGACACAGCCATTTAGGGTATAGAGCCAGGAGGTAGCAAGGGGCCTGGAACATGTCCCGAGAAGTGATGACAGCACAATGCAGTCATGGAGCGCAGGTCCTAGATGCGGGCTGCCGCGGGCAGAATACCGGCTCTGCCACCCCCCTGTTGTGTGACAGGGGACAAGCTACTCGATCTAATAAGGCTGTTGTCACGGTTATGTGGCACACCGTATGGACGGTCCCTAGAGTAATGCTGGGCTCTTGGTGTGCAGAGAGTGTTGGCTGGGTGGAGGCAGAGGGAAATAGGAGAGTGGAGGTCTGGGAGCTAAGGGAAGACAGTGTTTCCTTAAGGAGCTCCTGAACTTCATACCCCTGAAGATGGCTCTTATCAAAAAAGTGGAAGACAGTAAGCATTAGAAAGGATATGGAGAAACTGGAGCCTTCTGGCATTGCCGGTGGAAATACAACACAATATGGCCAATGTGGGAAATAGTTGGGTGTTCCTCAAAAAGTCAAACATAGAATTATGTGATGCAGTAGTTCCCCTCCTCGGTATATGGCCCAGAGAACGGAAGGCAGGCACTCAACCAGGGACGTGCACACTCATGTCAGAGCAGCACTATTCACAAGAGGCAGAAGGTGGAAACACCTCATGTGTCCATCAGTAAAAGAATAGGTAACCCAAATGTGGTGTAGACATTCGACAGGATAGTACTCAGCCTTAAAAAGGAGGAAGCACCGACCATTTATGCTACGACATGGATAAACCTTGAAAATGTTATGCTAATTAGAATAAGTCAGACACAAAAGGACAGCTATTGCATGATTACACTTTGATGAGGAACCTAGAGGAGGTAAATTCATAGAGAAAGTCACATAGAGATTACCAGGAGTTGCAGGGAGGGAGAATCGGGGAGTTACTGCTTAATGGACTCGGGGTTTCTGCCTGAGATGATGAAAAAGTTCTGGTAATGATGGTGATGGCTGCACGACCCCGTGAATACACTTGGTGCTGCTGAACTGTACACATAAAAGTGTTGAGAGTGCTGTGTATTTGACCATGATACTCAAGAATCAAGGGTGTGGTTAACGCTGCAAAGACATCAAATGGGCCCAATGAATTCGCCTCTGCATTTTATGACACGGGGGTCATCGGAGACATTTCCAGAGCACTTGTCATAGAGCAGAGGTCAGATTTCAGAGGACTGAAGGATGATTGGGAAGCTGTCTACACCAGGGGCTGGCAAACTACGGCTAAATCTGGCCTGCTGTCTCTTTCGGGAAATAAAGTTTTTTTGGAACACAGCCCTACCCTTTAGTGTATATTTTGTCTCTGGCTGCTTTTGTTCAACAACAACAGGATTGAGTAGTTGCCGCAGAAGCCATATGGTCTGCATGGCCAGAAATAATTACTTTCTGACCCTTTACAGAAAGTTTTCCAAACTCTGGACCAGACAGGACCCCCTGATCTTTCCAGAACTCTGACTTTCTTAGACAATGCCTGCATTTCTGGGAAGGTTGTTGAATAGATGACAGTGCCCCTCCAGCCAGCTAGCGGGGTGACCCAAGGCTAAGCAGTAATAATAATAATGAACAAAAAGGACATAGGAGGAGTGGGAAGAGAAGAAACTCTGTCCTTCCTTTCTCTCACTGGAAATAGTATCTCTAACATACTTGCTGTCTCTTCCAGCTATGGAAAAAGGGATTCTCAGTGCCTTCACCTAACCCCCTCCCCCCCAAAAAATCCACTAGTAAATTGTCATGTGATTGGTGATAATAAACATTTTGAGATGGTTACAAACTACAGTTGGTATACAAGTTCCTAATTAAGGCAACAAGAATGCCCACAACCCAAGGCTTGTCAAATATTGATTAATTTCCTTTCTGTGATGGACTGTCGATATTAATTTCAGATCAGAGAGAAAGCTGATGTCCTCGGCAGTTACGGTGTGTCCAGAACTATGCCAGGTTTTGTGTCCTGGTGGCTTCATTGAGGGTCATCAAAACCATCAGACGGCATTTCTCCATCTCACAGGTGGGGCGGTGGAGTTAAATACCCTCCCACAGACCCACGGCGGGTTAATCGTTAGACCTGGGCTTTGAACCTACGTCTCCCTGGTTCTGGGGCCCCGACCTTCCACTGGGTCATGTGGGCATTCTTTCCTTGGCCTCCGAAGGCTTTCTTGAGCCCATCCTAAGCAGAGTCTAATACTTGGTGGATTCTCTGCCTATTTTTTAAAGAGTTTTTATTTATTTGAGAGAGATAGTGAGAGAGGGAACACAAGCAGGGGCAGAGGCAGAGGGAAAAGCAGGTTTCCCGCAGAGCGGCAGCCCGATGCGGGGCTCGATCCCAGGACCCCAGTAGCCACTTAATGACTGACCACCCAGCCGTTTGAGACAGCAAGCCCTACTCTTTCATAATAAGAGGTGGCCACATAGGCTGCATTTCAAGTGGACTGTAAGCTTTTTGCTGGACCCACCCCCGGGCCTACTCCTGTGTTCCTTATATCCCTAAGCCCCCCTGATTTCTAACCCAGAAATATCTCTTGAAAACCATCCTGCTTTTCAGTGCACCGTGCCAGCAGTGGACTTCACCTGCTCCCACCTTATCACTTACTTTAACATCATCTGCAAGCTCTTGGTTAGGCACAGTGACCCGGGGAGGCAGCAAGAGGGGGATAGAGTGGCTCCTTAGGTCCCTATCTGTTCATGCCCGTAGGGCCAGTGCATAAACACACAGCACCCTCGTGACTCCTTCCCCCTTCAGGCTGCTCTTGATAACAGAGCCTTTGACTGCCCAGATTCCCGTAGCCTTCAAGTCAGAACTGCAAGGGAACACAGGGAACACCTAGCCCTTGATTGTACCAGCGAGAAAAGCAACTGCGGCCCAGAATGGGCTGGCAGCGTACCCGGGCAGACAGCCCGTCGGCAGTAAGATCCTGAACTAGGAAGGCGCCAGGTCTCCCAGCTCCCGGTCCGGAGCTCATCCTGCTGCAGTCCACTGCCTCCTGACGAAGCAGGGCTCATCCCCCTGCATGGGGAGCGCTTACCTTGGAGCCCTTTGCATGAATGAGACCAGATGCAGAACTCCACATTGATTTCTGTCCCTCCCCTTTCTGCTTTCTGTTCAAGGCAGCCCCCCAGCTCCCAGCTGGCTCCTGCCCCCTCCCCCAGCCGGGAGAAGTTATTACATGAAGAGATCAGCTTACCAGTTTTCTTCAGAGCAGAGGCTGAGCTCGGAGCTCCGGGTAGTACTGTGAGGGAGAGCAGAGGGGGAGCAGCGCGGTGCCTAGCGGAACTCCAGGGCTGGAATCCCGAGACACAAGTGCATCTGCTAGCTGTTAGCACTTGGCAGCCCGAGTTCTCCTCTAGGGTAGTTCGGACTTTGGGTAATGATGTTTGTCAGCTACCTGATATTAGCATTACTCCACACTGAAACAGCAGTGTTAGCAAGACCTGGGGGAGAGGTAAGCCAAATATCTTGTCAGAAGTTGTATTTTTGTCAGTGCTATATTTCCTTTTCTGTCTACCAAGAGGGGTCCGGGAACGGGGTTTTTATGGTGTGCACAGAGTAATGCTTTCTATTGCGTTTTCAGGCTTGCTTTGCCTTTTCTTACAGAGAAACTTCTTTCCTTCTTGAAGAATCCCAGCATTTCTAAACTCTCATTCTGAGGTTGTCTGTGCATTTGCCACCCTGGGCGGTTGGCATGGCCTCGGTGACCGATGCCCGGAGTGTGTACATTTCTCCTTCTGCCGCTGCAGGGAAAAAGCAAATGTGCACGTCAGATTCCAATAGGGACTGTTACCTTTTGGGAATTTTTCTCCTGTGTTGCAGAGGATATGCGTGCTAGAGGAAATGCTTTTCTTTGCTGCTTTTGCATCTTTGCTTTGATGTGCTTGGAAAAATCTGTGTTTAACTTTGGACCATAGGTTTGCAATGGGTTAGTGATACATGACAGGACTAGCATATGCCCAGAGCTACAAGGCAAAGAGGCGTGTTTAAGGCCCGTGGGGATGATTTATTCTTATGGGTTTGGCTCTCATGTTTGCTGGATACGTTTCTGAACATCACAGATGCTCTGGGAGCCAGATCTTGATGCAGCAAAGAGATCGGAAGGGGGGGAGAGGGAAGCACCTAGGTGTGTCCAGCCTCACCTGCAAATAAGGCTGCTCGACATTTGCCTCATTCGCTCCTTTTACTCTTTATTCTGATGAAAGATCTCAAAGACTGAGGCGTGGGGAGTGAACGGAAGGACAGTCTGTTTCCGGAACCCATCTTCCTCTCGAAAAGCCAAGTGCAAAGTCTGTCTCCTAAAGAGGCCAGGGGCCACATCACGGCTTTGCCTTTTGTTAGCACTGTCAGGATGGAGCGGGCAAGAAAAAACTGCATGTAATGACTTTGCCTTCTCTGGGAGTGGAAGCCAGAGCGCTCCCCAAGCCGGGCTGCAAGGCGAGCCACGGGTTCAAAGTAGACATGTGGCTCAGAGGCGTGCGGCAACGGGTCATTTGTTTCAGGCTTTTAGTCTATTAGTTACCACATCCTCTGCTCTGCAGACATTCTCTGGGCCTGGGCTGCAGGCGGGGTGGGGAGGGGACGGGGGTCGAGAGCCTGAATGGGAGCTGGAGGAGCTGAATGGGTCCGAGGAGCTGGAAAGCTGAAAGCAGACCATTGCCCTCTAGTTGTAGCCGGCGTTTGCAGCTTCCCTGTCCATTTTTTACTGTGTAGCGTAAATGACAAATGGGCCAGCCTAACTCAGCCTGGAGCACTTAAGCATGTGAGAGGAGAGCTCATATGGAAAATATTTCTATTGCCGCTGTGTGTGCATATGGCACGGGGAGACCCCCGTGCAGAGCAAATCACAGCGCTCCGGCAGCCCCTCGGTGGCGTGCCAATTACTCTTATTAACAGCGAGGCTGAGGGCTGGCTGCAGTTACCTGCACACGGCTGGCTCCTGGGGAAGGCCACTCTGGAATGTGTGTGCCTCAAGCCCGTGTCACATGCAGAGAGACCGGCGGCCCTGTTTCTCTTTACGATCGGCAAAGCACATGAAAAATGAAAGGGAATTCTGCTGGCTCACCCAACTCGATGCTGTTCGGTCAGCACTTGGCTCTCAGCTCTCGGGAGAGGAAGGCACAGCTTCTGTCTTTGGAGTTCAAGTGCGAGGGCTTAATAGCCAGAAAACCAGCCAGAGGTGACGAGGTGCCTGCCCTCCTGCCCCTTTGTTCTGCCCTGCCACACTAACACAGACCCTCGTGTACCTGGTCCTCTTTTCTGTGTCCCTGCTTCGGAGTGCGCATGCATGCGTGTTCACCCTGTGCGCATGTCACTTACAGAGCCTCAGCTCCATTAACTGCAGTGCTCCCAGAAAATCCTACAATGAGGATTCCTTTCCCCTTGCTGGAAATGAAGTGATGAGGAAGGAACATGAGCATGCCAGTAGCTCCCCCTCCCTGCTTAAAAAGAATGCCGTTTATATAGAGCTTTGAAGACTGTGGCGTGTATTTATAAGAGCCTCTTTTTTTATAGCCCGGTTACTTACAAGGCTCACCCATAAACATGTGGCGTCGTCCCCAAGTCACCAGGAGTTTCTTTTTCGCTGCCAGCCAGGTTTCTTGCAGGTTTTAATTATCTTCCCTTTGGATGTTCATAAAAACACACACGGGGGAAAGAGGAAAAAGGGAAAGAGAGGGTTGCACACCTCGTGTTGCTTAGCCTCCGGGGGCTCAGCGTGGGGCTGTAAGCCAGGCAGCGAGCCTGGGGTAGAAGTTCGGGGTCCGTTGTCTAGGGTGTGAAGTCCTTGCTGATAAGCAGGGCTTGGCAGGTGGTGGGAGGAGGGGGTGTTGTTCCAAGCACGACTGGCCCGGCGTCCTATTGCTGGCGCTGTTGGCCCCGGGACCTGGGACCTGGGACCAGGGACAAAGAACCCAGTTCGGTGCGGATGCATGGGCTTGGTTCTCGTGACCTTGCGAGACCATTGGGGTCACTGGAAAGTCTTTGGCCTTGTCAACATTAGGAGAGCTGCAGGCCTCACTTGTGGAGATTGCACCCATCCCCCCGAAGGATGTAAAGGACCATAAAGTCGGGCTGGACTTCTAGTGCGTTCGCCTGTGTGGGAGGCATGCCGGCATCCAGGTTGTTCGCTGTGGGAGTGAGAGTGTGCATCTTCTTCCCTGAATTTGGACTTTCCATCCTCAGAGAAAACCAATGAGATACTGTTATGCATGAGAAGGGGGAGGGGGAGGCAACTTGGAAATCAAAACAGTAGAAGTGGGTCAAAAAGATGTTTATGTTCATTTTGATGAAGCAATTTGGCAAAATCTATGAAAATTCAGAATTAACATTAAAGATCAGTGTAAGGGTACAGATTATTGTCACAATCTCGTGAGCATCCTAAAAAAGCACTAAACTGTACCTTTTTAAAAAACAAATTTTGTGGTATGTGAGTAATATCTCCAGTTTTCGTTGGGACAAGCACTGGGTGTTGTAGGGCCGTGAGGAATCGCCATATCATACACCAGGAACTAGCATTACACTGTTAACTGACTGGAGTTTAAATAAAACTTTTAAAAGATCAATTTTTTTGACATTAAAAATAAAGAAATAGCTCTGTGACCCAGCTTCTCCATTTCTAATATTTTATCGTATAAATCTACTCCAAATGTGCAAAATGCTGTCTGAACCATTTTTCAGAATTAGATTGTTGCAAAAAGCTAAGCATCTCTCCATCAGGGACACTCAGCTGGTGTTCAGAAAGAATGATGTGGTTAACTCGTACGGGTAGGAAATGACCACCAGGATATGTTGTGAAGTCAGAAGAGCATGTTGCAGATCAATATGTATAAAATGCTACTCTTTGTGTAAAATGGATGAACATATTTGTTCATTCTGTCTCTTGAAGGATACACAGGAAAGAGGAGGAGACGGGGTGGCTGAGGGTGGCAGGCAGCTAAGAGACCTCTTTGCATCATACACGTGGGTACTTTTCAGTGTGTGCAGCAAGCCTGTCTTAGCTGTTAAAATAATAATAATAATAAAATACACAATGTAATAAAAAATCACCTAGTAGGGCATATAATCTGTATATGTAACCCCTCTGGGTTTTATTTTTACATGAAGGATGGTAACAGTAGCTACTTTAAGAGATGAAGGATGGAAAGTGATGGTGTGTGTGTAGAGCTCTTAGCTGGGTGTGTCAGGTAGAGTGAAACTCGCTCGATTACTGTGGTTACTGTTACACATGCTGCTAGGGGCTCAGGAAAGAAAGGTGAAAGAGAGGTCTTTTGTCTTTGATGGGCTTCTACTCGAAAAAGGGCACAGAGTGCAAACAGTTAATGATCATGCAATACGAAATTCTTTTTAATTGCAAGAACAGAGGCAGAGGGGCGAAGAAGCAATGAAATCTGCTTAACAAAGTGAAGAGAAACTCCACAAACAATGTCATATTTGAACTGAGACTTGAAGGGTTGTGTATCTGGGGTCCTCAAGACAATCCCCAGGTGCAGTGATGCTTGGCAGATAGTTGCACTCCCAGCCGTGATTTATTAGAGCGAAAGGCTACAGTGCCTGGGTGAAGTCTGGAACCTGGAGCAGCATTCCAAGGGCCCTCTCCCAGTGGAGTCCTGCGGGGCACACTTGATTCCCCTAGCGATGCATTGTGACAACACTCGTGAAATGTTGTCAACCAGGGATGCTTGTTAGAGACTCAGCACGTACGGTTTTTATGGGGGGCTGGCCACATGGGCACCCCCTGCCTACCGTGTACCAACAATACAGATTTCCAGAAGGTAAGCAGGATGTTCAGCATAAACCTATTGTCAGTGCAGGGTAGGCACCGTGAGCCACTTTTGCCAGTCCTGGGGATGGCAAGAGCCCCCCCAAATCCCTTCCCAGATGCCAGTCAGTGGCCAACCTCGTTAGCAGGTCTTTTTAAAGGCGAGCACTCAGGTCTGCTGTGTTAACTCTTTTCTTCACAGATGGGTAGGCGTTTTAAGTGGAAAAAGAGGGAGAGAGGACATTCCGGGCAGAGGGAAAGCATCTACAGAGCCCCAGAGATAGGAAAGAGCATGAAAAGTTCTGGAAACAATGCTTGGTTCAGATTACAGAAGCGTACGTTTTGAGGGGATGTGGCAGGAGGATTGTCCCTGGGTCCCGAGGGTTGGAGTTTTTCTCTGTGCTTTTGAAAGTTCCAGAAATTACATATCTACAGTCTTAAGATTAATTTTTTTAAAGATTTTATTTATTTATTTGACAGAGAGAAACACAGCCAGAGAGGGAACACAAGCAGGGGGAGTGAGAGAGGGAGAAGCAGGCCTCCCGCCGAGCAGGCAGCCCGATGTGGGGCTCGATCCCGGGTCTCCAGGATCATGACCTGAGCCGAAGGCAGTCACTTAACCAACTGAGCCACCCAGGCGCCCCAAGATTAATTTTACCATTAATGACATGCCATTTAGGTTACTACTGTGGGACATTTTCATGGTCGGACATGATTGAAATTGTTGGTTAAGGATTAAAATAAATTAAATAATCAGTGTAGAATTGCTTTGTAAGCAGTGGTAGCCTAAAGCTAGCCATGATTTTAGTCTATTTAGGTTTTTTTTATGTAATAGATTTTAGTCTATTTAGTTTATTTGTGGCAAATAGAAATGAAGGACCCATACAGTGCCCTTAATGACCGATGCTTCGTGCACAATTCCCAGTGGCTCGACCTTTCTTTTGCTTTTTGGTGTCTAGAATGAAAAACCAGCTACGTGGAACTAACTCGATAATGTAAGACCTGAGTTTGAGCCTTGAGTCTACCATGTCCGGCCATATGACTTTTGACGTTTTGAATTGTTTTTCTTCTAAATTAGGAAAGCTATTGTTGTTATAGAAACAAATTCAAGAAATGCAGTGAATAAAAAATTAAAGGTTCCTCTTATCCTCACTCCCTTTCCAATCCTTCCTCCCTCCCCAAATGAAAATATCTTTAACAATTTGGCATTTTTTCTCCTGGAACTATTCCTACACATTTTTAAGCACAAGGGTGTGTGCATATGTGCATGTGTGTCTATGAATGTGTGTGCATAATTGCCTACATATGCATGGAGTATATGCCTACATGCTCATGGAGTATATGCCTACATACACATGGAGTATATGCCTACATACTCATGGAGTATATGCCTACATGCTCATGGAGTATATGCCTACATACACATGTGCATATATATATGCCTACATACGCATGGAGTATATGCCTACATGCGCATGGAGTATATGCCTACATACGCATGGAGTATATGCCTACATACGCATGGAGTATATGCCTACATGCTCATGGAGTATATGCCTACATACACATGGAGTATATGCCTACATACGCATGGAGTATATGCCTACATGTGCATGGAGTATATGCCTACATACGCATGGAGTATATGCCTACATCTGCATGGAGTATATGCCTACATACACATGTGCATATATATATGCCTACATACGCATGCATTATATGCCTACATACACATGGAGTATATGCCTACATGCTCATGGAGTATATGCCTACATACACATGTGCATATATATATGCCTACATACGCATGGAGTATATGCCTACATACACATGTGCATATATATATGCCTACGTACACATGGAGTATATGCCTACATACGCATGGAGTATATGCCTACATACACATGTGCATATATATATATGCCTACATACACATGGAGTATATGCCTACGTACGCATGGAGTATATGCCTATATACATGGAGTATATGCCTACATGCACATGGAGTATATGCCTACATACACATGTGCATATATATATGCCTACATACGCCTGGAGTATATGCCTACATATGCATGGAGTATATGCCTACACACACATGTGCATATATATATATATATGCCTACATACGCATGGAGTGTATGCCTACATACACATGGAGTATATGCCTACATATGCATGGAGTATATGCCTACACACACATGTGCATATATATATATATGCCTACATACGCATGGAGTGTATGCCTACATATACATGGAGTATATGCCTACATAGCATGGAGTATATGCTTACATACACATGTGCATATATATATGCCTACATGCACATGGAGTATATGCCTACATACGCATGGAGTATATGCTTACATACACATGTGCATATATATATATGCCTACATGCGCATGGAGTGTATGCCTACATACACATGGAGTTTATGCTTACATACACATGTGCATATATATATGCCTACATGTGCATGGAGTGTATGCTTACATACACATGTACATATATATATGCCTACATGCTCATGGAGTATATGCCTACATACGCATGGAGTATATGCTTACATACACATGTGCATATATATATATGCCTACATGCGCATGGAGTGTATGCCTACATACACATGGAGTTTATGCCTACATACACATGTGCATATATATGCCTACATGCGCATGGAGTATATGCCTATACGCATGGAGTATATGCTTATATATACATGGCAGTATTTGCTTATGTGTATATGCCTGTATGCATGTATTGGCCTACAACTTGCAAATAACAATTCTGCTGCTTCTTTTCTGATACCTGGTACTTCTTGTTTCTACTTCTTGTCTTCTTGCAATTGCTAGGACTTCGATACACGGTGTTAACTCAGAGCAATGAAACTGAACGTTCTTATCTTCCAGACGTAAATGGGAAAGCTTCTACTCTGTCATCACTAAGTATGATAACTGCCAGATGTTTTAGGTTGATCAGTTTTATCCAGTGACAATTTCCTTTCTAAGTTTGTATCAGGAATGTTCAATTTGAACAAACGTTGTTTGCCTTCACGACGTGCTAACGTGGTATTCTCCTTCAATCTACTTAAAAAGTGAATTAAACTGACGAATCATTGAACATTATATCAAAAACCAATGATGTACTGGACCTTGGCTAATTGAATTTTTTTTAAAAATTTAAAAGTGAATTATTTTAGTACATTTATTAATGTTAGACTCTCTTTGCATTCTTGGAACTATCTTAGTGATGGTGATTTATTCATTAATTTCACTATTAGACTTGATTTGTGAATATTTCATTTTGAATTTGGGGTTTTTTAAATGAGTACTGTTGTTCATGGCTCTCCTTTATTGTGCTAGACAAAGGTTTTGCTAGTTTTGTAAAATAAATTCAAAAGTTTCTCATCTTCTAGTGTGCTTTGAAACAGTTTAAATAGCAGAGGAATTAGCCTTTTCTGGATGGTCTGTTGAACTGTCGTAAACTTGACACTTTTGTGAGGAGGTGGTTTTGAGTACGTGTTTTACTTTCTCTTCTATTTCTAGAAAAAGTGTAATATTTAATCTATATAGGAAATATATGTACTGTATCAGCAAGTTACTAAAAAAAATAATAAAACAAACACCTATGGACTTACCACGTAACTAAAGACGTAAAATATGCCCAGTACTGTGTGCTAGCACCCAGCTCTGTCCTCCTCTCTGAGGGCTGTCCTTTCCTTGCCTTTCTTTAAATATAATTTTATCATATATATGTATTTCTCTAAGAATTGTTTATTTTATTTTGTTTTGAGTTATATAAACATGGTATCTTGTTTTCCTTTATTCAATTTGATTTTTTATTCGACACGGACGCATGTAGCATTCAGTCATTTTTACAGCTACAAGCATTCTCTGCAATAAACTGTCTGTTCTCCTGTTGATAGATATTTGAGTTCTTTCTAGATTGGCTTGTGTTCTGTTATAAACAATGCTGCTGTGAGCCATTTGGAACATGTCTATTCCTTTGTTTGTGTGAAGATTCCTTTAGGGTGTCTACCGAGGAGTTGAATTAGGGAGTCATAGCGTATGTGTTTATTTACTTCCACAAGATAAGGTTAAATTGATTTCTGAAGTAGTTATCAGGTTTCACCTCCACTAGCCCTGTTTAAGTGTCCTCAATTATCTATCTCCTTGTCAATATTTGGCACCATCAGACGGATTAATTATTGTCAGTATAATATGTTATCAGTGTGTATTAGTTGACATTTCTCTGATTACCATGTGATATTTGCATATGTGCAAGCTATCCATGTTTCTTCTCCCCTGAGATACCTGTTCATGTCTATTCCCTGATTTTAGATGTAGTTCTTCACTTTTTCACTACTGACTTAGTTCTTTGTATATTTTGAATCTGAGCCCTTTGTTTGTTATTCCATTTAATATTTTCCCATCTGTGCCTTGAATTTAAAATCTTGTAGTATCTATCGATAAACAGAAGTCTTCAGTTTTAGTGTTTGAATTTAAGATACTTTATGTTGACTTTGCCTTTGTCTTACTTAAGAAATTATCGAGCCCAAGCCTGTAGAGATACTCATTTATAAAATTGTTGAAGCTTTTCCTTTCACATTTATGTCTCTGGTGCACTTAGAACTGACATTTTTTTGTATGAATAGTGCATGAACAATGTGAATAATGGACGTAACTTCATTTCTTCCACATACTGGTGATCAGTTGTTGCAGGACCATTGATTGAAATCTCTCTGCTTACTCTTTGAGAGTGTGTTAGCTGTTTTTAGACATGTGCTCTTCTTTGTGAATTTTGAACTTATGAATATCCCTTGAAAAAAATCCTTTAGGAATTTTTTTCAGAGTTGTATTGAATCTGTAAACCAATATGAGAGCACTAACATTCCAATATTGAGCAATTCTATCCAGGAATATACTATAAGCTTTACATTTATTTAGGTTTTCTTTGAAGTTTTTCAGTGAAATTGTACAATTTTCTTTTTAAAAAAAATATTTTATTTATTTATTTGACACAGAGAGAGAGATCACAAGTAGGTAGAGAGGCAGGCAGAGAGAGAGGAGGAAGGAGGCTCCCTGCCGAGCAGAGAGCCCGATGTGGGCCTCGATCCCAGGACCCTGAGATCATGACCTGAGCCGAAAGCAGAGGCTTTAACCCACTGAGCCACCCAGGTGCCCAAAATTGTACAATTTTCTACATGAAGTTCTTGCATGTCTTTAATTTTAGGTATATTCCTGGCAATCTTGTTTTCATCTGCTATTGTAAACTGTTTATTTTTAATTAAATTTTGTTTTATTTTATTCAAATTCAATTAATTAACATATTGTATTATTAGTTTCAGAGGTAGAGTCCAGTGATTCATGAGTTATATAACACACAGTTCTCATTACATCATGTGCCCTCCTTAGCGCCTATCACCCAATTACCCCATCCACTCACTGCTCTGAGGGTTTCCAGGGTCTCTTATGGTTTGTTTCCCTCTCTAATTTCATCTTACTTTATTTTTCCTTCCCTTCCCTATAATTTGTTTCTTAAATTCCACATGAGAGTGAAATCATATGACATTTTTATTTCTCTGTCTGACTTATTTCATTCAACATGATACCTCTAATTCCATCCACATCATTGCAGATGACAAGGTTTCATTTTTTTTAAAGATTTTATTTATTTATTTGACAGAGAGAAACACAGCCAGAGAGGGAACACAAGCACAGGGAGTGAGAGAGGGAGAAGCAGGCTTCCCGCCGAGCAGGGAGCCCGATGTAGGGCTCAATCCTGGGTGTCCGGGATCATGACCTGAGCTGAAGGCAGTCGCTCAACCAACTGAGCTACCCAGGTGCCCCAAGGTTTCATTTTTTAATGGCTGAGTAATATTCCATTGATATATGAATTATATCTTCTTTATCCATTCATCTGTTGGTGGACCTCTGAACTCTTTCCATAGTTCGGCTATTAAGAACATTTCTGCTATAAATATTGGTGTGTGGGTGCCTGTTCATATCACTACATTTGTATTTTTTGGGTACACACCTAGTAGTGCAATTGCTAGGTGATAGGATAGCTCTATTTTTAACTTTTTGAGGAACCTCCGGTCTGTTTTCCAGAGTTGTTTATATTTTTAAATTTTTTGTTTTGCTAATTCTTAGAAACACAAATGATCATATGTCCACAATTAGCTAAACTCACGTTAATTTAAATAGATGGTCTGTAGGAACTTTTATGATTTCTTTTTTTTTTTAAGATTTTATTTATTTATTTGACAGAGAGAAACACAGCCAGAGAGGGAAAACAAGCAGGGGGAGTGAGAGAGAGAGAAGCAGGCTTCCGACCGAGCAGGGAGCCCGATGTAGGGCTCGATCCCAGGTCTCCGGGATCATGACCTGAGCCGAAGGCAGTTGCTTAACCAACTGAGCCACCCAGGCGCCCCAACTTTTATGATTTCTAAGTGCATAATCATATATCATCTGTGAATCATGACCATTTTGATTTTTTTCCCCAGTTCTTTTAAAAAAATAATTCTTGTTGCTCTGGTGAGGACCTTCAGAGACAGTGTTCTTTTGTTCCTGATTTAAAGGAAATGCTTCTACCACTTTGTCCTTAAAAAGGAAGCTAGCTCAAATTGGATTTAAATTTTTTTAAAAAGATGCTTTCTACAAAAAAAATGAAGTTAGCTGAAAAAAGTGAAGTTTGCTGCAAGTGATGATACACTTTATCACATTGATAAACCGTTTTCTATTTACAGTCTGCTGATTTATTTCTTAATCATGAATAGGTATTGAATTATATATAACTCATTATCTCTGTCTATTGGCAGGAGCATACGGTTTTTCCTGCTATACTCTGTCAGTGTGATAAATTTCAGAGATAGATTATATAATGTTAAACCATCCTTGCATTCCAGAGATAGATCCAACTTGGTTTTGATATATTTCTCTTTTTATTAAATAGATTAATATCAAATCTCTGGTGATCTTTCCACTGTCTGTAGCGCCTAGAGGTGTGTCTAGAGCTACTGCAGACATCATTTGTTCTCTTCCCATTCCATTTTATTGACCATTCTCACAGCAGTCTGTCAGTTTTATTAGTCTTTATGAAAAGCCAACTTTTGGCTTTGTCGATCCTCTGCATCCAAGCTTTGCTTTCTATCTCATTCTGTTCTGCTCTTCTTTTCCTCTTCCTTTCTTTGGATGGATTCATCTGGTCTTCTTGTTCTTTTCTTTAACTTTTTAAATTTTGTGTAAATTTGTGTATAGCCCATTGATTTTCAGCCTTTAATCTGTTCGAATGTGAACATTTAAGATGGTAACTTTTTCTTGAAATTCCACTTCTGTTGCATCCCTTTAGTTTGGATATATTTTATTATTTGGCTTTAAGTAGTTTAAAAAATTGTCATGACAGTATTTTCTCTGACCCATGGTTTATTTAATGATGTTTTCAGAAGTATAGCCCGGGTTCATTTCTAACTTGACTATATTGCAGTCGGAGAATGTGGTATCCGTGAGGTCGAGTATTTGAAATATATTGAAACATACATTATGGCCGAGTATGTGGACAGTATTGGGCAACATTCCAAGTGAACTTGAGAAAAAGGTTCATTCCTAGTACCTGGGTATAGGAACTTTTTATATAGCTGTTGAATTAAGGCTATAGATTGAGTTGTCTGGTCCTTTATATCTTTGCCTGACATTTGCCTGCTTCATCAATTGATATTTGAGACAGATGTGTTGAATCTCCCACCAACTGCTCTTTTGACCTGTGGGGGAGATGGGGCATGACCCACCTCACTGTTCTTTAGGCAGTCCCGTCCTTGACATTAATGACCACTCTGACCTGATGGCGACTCCTGCTCACTGTACCTGTGGTTTCAGAGTTTAGAATTTTTCCATCTCTACAATAGTCTGCTTTGGTGATTTCTTCTGTGATGGTCTCTTGCCAACATAAACTTTCTAATATCCAGAAATCTGCTGATTGTACTCTTTCTTGTTTTATAGTTGTTGTAACATGTGGATCTTTTCTGCCATTTGAATGGCATTTTGGAAAAGAAAGAGAAAAATATTTCTGCTCAGTCTGCCATTTTTACCCTTTGTAAGACATATTTTTAATCCTTTCTTCTTTCCTTTTCCTTTTTCTCCTAACATATGTCTGTTGGCAGATAACCTTTCTAGATTTCTATTTCCTCATCTATAAAATGAGGATGATAATAATATTCATCGATGGCATATGAGGAATATTTATAAGAGAACGTCAACAAAGTGCTTTGCAGAACTGTTAAGATCTGTCCAAATGCAAAGGATAACGTTAGCACTTCCTTTAACTTTCCATTCCTTTTCTGTAGCTAATGCTTTTAAGCAGCTCAGCTGCATTAGAGAAAAGTGATTAATTGTGCTTGGCAGAGGGGTGCCTGGGTGGCTCAGTCATTAAGCGTCTGCCTTAGGCTCAAGTCATGATCTCAGGGTCCTGGGATCAAGCCCTGCATCCAGCTCCTGGCTCCTCGGGGAGCGTGCTTCTCCTTCTCCCTCTGCCTGCCAGTTCCCCTGCTTGTGAGCTCGCTCCCACTCTCTCTCAAATAATAAATAAAATCTTAAAAATAAATAAATAAATGATATTCTCAAAGAGACAAAACTATAGGTAGAAAAAAATTAGTGATTGCCAGCAACTGAAGTGGAAGAAGTGGTTTCCTACAAAGTCAAGATGAATATTTGAAAGTGATCAGGCTGCTCTGTATCTAGACTGTGGTGGTCGTAGTAGTCACATGACTATTTTCACTTTGTCAAAACTCACAGAACTTTATACTTTACAAAAAAAAAAAAAAAAAGTGGGGCGCCTGGGTGGCTCAGTTGCTAAGCACTGCCTTCGGCTCAGGTCATGATCCTGGAGACCCGGGATCGAGCCCCACATCAGACTCCCTGCTCGGCGAGCGGGAAGCCTGCTTCTCCCTCGCTCACTCCCCCTGCTTGTGTTCCCTCTCTGGCTGTGTTTCTCTCTGTCAAATAAATAAATAAAATCTTTACCAAAAAAACTGTGCTTTTCAGGTCATGAGAGACTGAAACAAAATTTTATTTGACATTTTTTGAGAAAATTCGCTTGCAAGAAATTATTGGGTACTTTAATAGAGAGTCAAAAAATAAATGCAAAAGCCTATTTAGTCTCAGAATGAATGCTATGCAGGTATTTTCCTATTTCTTGCACTGTGTTGTTGGTGTGTGTACTCAATTAGGCACTTTTCCTTTAAAAATATTTTTTTACTTAAAAAAAACCCCATATTTCTCGATTCAGCATATTCATAAATTTATTTACTTTAGCTTAGAAAGTTAATATGAACTGACAGAAAGAATGCTAAAATTTCAACCCTGGTATATTTAAGGGACAGAAGGAGTAATTGATGTAGAAGACCAAATGCTTTATATTAGAATGCGCTAAAATCTGCCCATCTACCATTTTTTTAATTTCTACTTTGCACCAAGAGAAAACACACAGCTCTCAAATAGGTTGAAGACTGTATATTGAGTACTAGTTTGTGTATGAGTGCTGTGGTATGAAGAGGGGAGCCCCGCACCCCACATCTGTCCTCTAAAGGTGGACCCCAGCAAGTAGGCTACCTAAAGCTAAGATACACCTTACTCTGACTGTCATACCACACTCTGTTGTGAAGGTCAGGAACAACCGTATGGAGAAAATAACATTCAGGATGGGAAGGAGAAATGTTTAGGAGTTCCAAAGACAGACGGTGGAGGAAGCCATCTCAAGTCTCCGACACAGTATGAGTGAAGAAAGGTTTTCAGCTGGGAAAGATAAGGGCATATGTAGACTGTGGCCAATTACTTTGTTTTTCTTTTGACTAGAACATCAAGTATGGGTGGAAGATAATACAGCTCGGGGTATATTGTACACAAGACAACTTTAGCTGTAGAAAAAGGGTTGAGGTTTTCTTTGTGGCCAAGTGTACCAATTTTTGTAAATGTTCCATGGAACTCGTAAAGATATACTTACATTTTTATTTTAGATGTATATAATATGTGTGCATTCTTCCGTGTCATTGTATCATTCCTTCCTTCCATGTGGGTACGTTCTTGTATTTCTTAGGCTCTAATAGAAGTCACTAAAACTAAATTATTTCTTAGATGTGTCCCAGCTTTAAAAGTTCTCTGAATCAAAGAGTGACCACTAAACTACAGATGCGTATCACAAACCCTGAATATGGCTAATGTCTTTAGCAGAGTACAGGAAGACCCACACATGGGCTTGGAGACGCATAGGCCTGAGCTTGAATCTCCGGTCCTGCGCATACTCACTTGGGCAGGCTGACTTCCCTAAGCGACATTTCTTCATCTTTTTAAAAAAGATTTTATTTATTTATTTGACAGAGAAAGAGAGAGCACAAACAGGGGGAGGAGCAGAGGGAAAGGGAGGTGCAGATCTCCCGCTGAGCAGGGAACCTGAGGTGGGACTCCATCCCAGGACCCTGGGATCACGACCTGAGCCAAAGGCAGACGCTTTCCTGACTGAGCCACCCAGGTGCTCTCGTTTTTTCATCTTTAAAATGTTGAGGAATATGTCAACATAGAGTTTTAGTAAAGATCGAGGAGGTAATTTCCAGAAAGTTCTTGGTGCACGTGGCCACCGTCCTTGTCATAAAACATCTGATCTCTCCAGCCTAGTGGAGAAGGGTTCTTCAGTCAGGCCAGAGGAATGGTGTGAGGCCACGGGGATGTATTTGTCACACTCAAGCAGAACATAAAGGGAGAGGATGAGAAGGGGAGCAAATGGAGTTGGGGGAGCATGCATGAGAACGGACAGAAGTAGGCCGTCCTACAGAGGGGAGCTTGACAGTTGAGGATCCAAAATGTGTCCCCAGGCTCTTCAACCAAATCTTAAGGTGTCAAGGGGCTGAGGGGAAGAGGAAGGAGAAGGAAAGATCTGGGTGCTTTACCACGGGAAGATGGGGATGGGTAGTTTGCCAAAGGAGAAGGAGCAGGCCCAGAATACCTTGAAGCTGGGCAGAGTTGGCCACACCTTCCCAGCTGGTGAAGGAGGGGTCCAGGAGCTTGCTGCGGTTTTCTCAGCGGAAGGGTGGATCTGGGGCTCCGATAAAAAACAATCTGTCCTCTCGAGAGCCAAAGAGTGGTGTTAAATACCAAATTCCAGTCTCTTGAATCACTATTTGGGAAGGAACTTTAGAGATAATGTAGTCCAACCCACTAATTTCACATCGAGGGAAAATGAATCTTGTAGAGGTTATGTGGCTTGCTCAAGACCACACAGTGGCTCAGCCCAGAGCTGGAGGGCAAATGGTCTAGAAGGAACAGAAACATGCTGAGCCTCATCGTCCCATCTGGGAGCTTGAGCAAGCGAAGGCATGGCGGTAACTTGAAAGACAGTGGTTGTGGCTTCCAGTCTTTATGGCAGCAACGGTTAAACCACGTACGTTGAATGTGTTCAAAGCTATTTGTAAGAGACCTCAGCTGTATACAGTTTGTTCCCCAAGTATGCTGACCCCGTGTGATGGTTAGATTTGTACATCAACCATCTGAGTGTGTTGGAAGGTGGTGGGGACATAGAGGAAGAGAGGGGGAGCCCCAGGCGTTCATCATTCATCCACACTTCATTCTCAGAGAGCCTTCTGTGTGCTGGGCAGTGTTTTAAGGGTTTGCTGAGTATCAGTGAGCGAGCCAATCCGACGAAGATCCTGACATCGCGCTCTAGCGTTCTTGCCTCCAGAAATGGAGCAGAAAAGCAGGGCCTGGATGTAGGGCTGCCTCGGTTTCATCACACCTCCTGCCCCTTGCTGCCTGTTTCCATCCCACCTCTTCCAGGACACCCTCACAGTCTCTCTCTGGTCCTGAAGCGCCATCTGCTTTGGCACCTTCTATCGCGTCAAGCCTCGGCTATGATGCGATCTCGCTTGCTCCCATATGAGTTTCCCCCCATGAATATCTGGTCTCCCAGTGCACCCGTAAGCACCCCGAGGGGGGGAAACCGTTCCTATATCCTGCTTTGTCCCATGGAGCTTGGCACTAAACCCCAGGTGTGTGGGGGAGCACACACTTATCGCTCCTTCATAACAGACCGGAGCCGAAAAGCTGTGTCAGGACTGATAAGGACATCTTTTAGAGACAAGACAGGCAGCCGAGTCTTCCCAGGGGACCCACTAGCAAAGCCACACCAGGGAACTTCCCTTTGAGGCACAGGTGGCGAAGGCCCAGTGAGGACCCTTTGCAACCATGTCCTCCGAATGCTCCAGAAAACCCATTCCAAGGGAAGCGAAATCCCAAATGCCACTGAAAACATCTAAGAACTATGAGTAAGCACTTGGGAGTTTTGGATGAAGGGAGCCCTCTAATTATGACGCCTGTTGATGATTCACAGAATTCGAAGCCAAGGCTTAAAGCCGGATGCACACCATAATGGTTAAGCCAAATAATGCTTACTTATTGGGGCTTTTGTTTCTGAGAAAGAAAGCATACTGAAGTAGAAAGACACACACACACGTCCACATACTTTTATTGGGTTACAATAAGTACTTACATGTCCTCTGATTCCATTTCATAGTATAGCGGTCAATAACCTCAATAAAGAAGGCTTTGTCCAGATGCAAAGAAGGGTCTATCCTCCCTCTCCATCCAGGAGCTCCTTCTTCCTGGTCATTGCTCCTGACTCCTGTAAATGGATCCAGTCGGAGGGTAAACTCTTCATCCCACGTGGCAAATGTATATTGGAGCCGTGCTCCTTTCCCCAGGGCTGTGGCTTCACTTGCACATTTAAGCTGCACCCCCTTAGTGCTGGGGGCACCAGCAATCCTCTCCATCACTTGTGTTGGTTAACGTGCCCATCCGCTGACTCTTAAGTGAGTTTTTCTTTATTTTACTTTTCTCTGTCGATGGGAAATAGGGGTTTGCAGCATCACAAAATTGATTAGAACTGAAACTTCTGTGTCTCAACTTACAGAACCGGATTAATGTACTTTCAATCACTGTGTGACATTTCTGCCCATTTCCCCCTTTCTTTGGGAAGCTGTAGAGGTGAGATGCCCCACTGCCCCTAGGCTTATGTTGGGCATTGTATCTGATACTGAAGAGGAAAATATTGGTCGTCGCTCGCAGGATCCCACTGGGGGGGGGGGTGGATGAGACAAAGGTGCAGAGAGAGAGGACCTTAATGTGATGTGAACTCTTCTTTTTCTTCTTCTTCTTCTTCTTCTCCCCCTCCTCATCCCCCTCCCTTTCCTCCCCTTCTTCTTCTTCTTCTTCTTCTTCTTCTTCTTCTTCTTCTTCTTCTTCTTCTTCTTCCTTCTTCCTTCTTCCTTCTTCTTCTTCTTCTTCTTCTTCTTCTTCTTCTTCTTCTTCTTCTTCTTCTTTTTGGTGTGAACAGTTCTATACTGTAATGTGTGGATCAAGCACCTTTGGAACCCAGATGAAGACATGGCTAATTATGCTGAAGAGAGTCAGGGAATGCTTCACAGAAAAGAGGACATTTAGGTTAGGGCATACAGAAAAAGGAAGAATTCGTTAGTTGAGGAAGACGAGGGGAGGGTTGCTGAACTTTCCAGGAAGAGGGAACAGTGTGTGCAAAGGCAGGAAATCTGTACTCATTATCTGAAGCTCTTGGAGCCCAGATGTGTTTCATAATGTGGTCATTTGTTTTGATATTGGAAGGATAATACGATACATGTATTGTATATTACATAGCACCCCCAGTAGGGTTCTCTTCAAATACATACATATATCCAGAGCAAAAAGTTTGAACAGCCATACTAAGTAGGATTAATTAAAGACTGTTATTAATAGTATCACATCAGTTAAATCATGTTTTGTTACCAAATAAATTCAAATACGGAACTTAAAAAAAAAAAGGGCTTAGGTTTTTTTCCTGTTTTTGTTTTGTTTTAAGATTTTATTTATTTAGAGAGAGAGCGCGCCCAAGCAGAGGGAATGGCAGGCAGAGGGAGAAGCAGGCTTCTCCCCGAGCAGGGAGACCGATGCAGGACTCCATCCTAGGACCCCAGAATCATGACCTGAGCCAAAGGCAGGCGCTTAACCGACTGACCAACCAAGCTCCCCCAAAGCCTTTGGTTTTTACGCCTATTGGATTTAGAATCTTCAATCAAAGGCCCGTGGCTCTAATTCCAGCAAATTCCTAGTGCTAATTCTCACGGGGCTGGGCTGGGTCACGTGCTCATTTTTGAGCCAATCGCTGTAGCTAAGGGGATCTATTCTGATTGGCCAGACCAAGCCATGGCCCCACCCGCCCCTGGAACTGAGTGATTTGTTTCAGCCTCTCTGAATCACACGTGGTATCAGGTTGGTTGTTTCCAGAAGAAGGAGTATTCAGCCAGTAAAAATCACAGACGTCCATTACATGTGCATGGCAAAGTGTGCCCACGTTATATGGCCTAGGTCACAGCGTCCTAATCACAGAACCAGGATTTGGACCCCCTTCTGTCTGATTTCAGGGCCCATGTAGTTATATGATGCAGACAATTAGAACCTAGCGAAGTATGTAATAAGGAGCTAATTACACGGAGTGCCGAGAGCCTGTTAGTTGAAGTGACTTAGAGAAGTAAGAGGTGTTAATAGGCCAGAGGATCATGGACACAACAGAGTCTGAGCTGAGCCCAGAAGATGCGTTGGAAGTGACGGGAGAGACCTTAGGTCTCTGGTCTCTGCTCCGGGGACGCTCTTGTAACTATAATTGCCAACCAACATTGAATCTGAGAATGGGATAAGCAGATTTTCCTGGACCCTGAATGAACTTCTGAGACCACAGGACATAAATTATAGGCAATGGTAACAAGAGGAAAAACATCACCCTGTAATTTATTGACAGGGGAAGAAAAGCAAAGGACTCATTAAGGTTTAGACGCTCTAAGCCGGCCTCTGAAGTGCTCAAGACACAAGTGTGACGACGACAGCCGGAAGCAACTCTGTGGCCACATAAAGAAGTCCGGTCTCTGCTTTCCCAGGGGGTCCTAGAGTCAAAGCAGACCAAAAACGGGAACAGGTTCCTCAAGGGCCTCTGGCCCTGTGCCCCGTGCTCTTGGTTATGGGAAATCTGAGGTCCAGGGAGAGGAATAACTTGAAAAGGCCATAACCAATACTTACCAGTCACCAGCAAAAGCATTTCATTTAGTCTGTGTTAGAATTGTTTTTGCTGAAATTCAAGAGCAAAGTCAAAGACCCTTAAGGCATTGTTATTCTGGAACAGTGAATGGTTCCAATGCCATGTGTGTTTTCTCTTTACGGGATTTAATCAAATAAGAATGCAAATGAGTTTTGAAATAGCTACTATTATTAATACTAAAAATACCTGTGTTTTTAAAAGCTGAGAGGCTTGTCATCAGAGATGTCCATGTATTTCCTTAATTCTGGATGTGTCAACAGATTGCGAGCTCAGTATTTACTGAGCGTCTACTTCGTGCTCTGGTGTTCAGTGTTCTCATTTAATCCCCAGCAAAATCCTCTCCGATGGGGATTATGATTTCCATCTTTGGATGAGAGAGCTGGGCTAGACAGGTTAGTGACGTGCGGAACATAACTTGTTAAAGGCTATAATGGGGATTTCTCTTTGTTCCCCAGCACTCTGAGTTTCTCTAATACAGACCTGATCTCTCAGACCATTTTGCCCCATAATTCCTTCCTACCCTGCAGCTCAAGCTTGTGGGTTATAATTAACTCACTTTGCCTCCAGAAAGTCCCCCTGTTTCCTCTTTCGGTTTGTAAATTGTCCTTGTCCCTCGAAGGCCCGCCCCCCTTTGTCCTTGCTCCTTCCATCCCCATGCCCTTCCTGCTCCTTGGTCATCACCAGAGATTTGTGAGAGCTGCTCTACACAGTTTCTCCTCTCTTTCCGGGTCCCTCCTCTTTTCTAAGCCTGACTTCTACAGAACAGAGTGAAAAACCCATTAGCAGGAAGCATTGTGATATTTTTCCGTCTCCCTAAAACCTTAAACTTAGATAGGTGTGGCATATTTTATGTCAAGGAATCTTAGAACCAAAGGGGACCAAGGAGCCGCTGCTCTCTTGTGAGAGGTTGGAAAGGTGTGGGTAGAGAGTTATTGGCTCAGCCTTGCACAGCAATGCTAGAAGTGGGTTCTATCAAGTGGATCTCCCCCGAGAGCATTAAGTGGGCGGTCACTGGCATTGACCCTGTGGGACTGCCCTTGACTATACTGGTTGTCTTTATAAGAGGCAACACATGACAATCATCATTAAGTTGACTGCATTTCACTAGACCCCATTGTGTCCCTGCCTTAGTTTGGGCCCCCCAGACGCCGACCCTGAGCCAAATGCCCCATGGTGGTCCATTTGGCAGATGGTCTGAGGAACCCCAGTTAGGGGAGAGGGAAGTGGGACAGGGATGGAAGGCGCCCGGCCCACATGTGTTATCGAGCCAATGGGAGCACACTGCTATCGGTACAATGACCTCTGTGAGTCAGTGTAGCACATCAGAATTATCCAACAGAAGAGCGAAGAAGCTGATTCCCTCGCCCTGCTTTGCCTCGACAACTGAGGGCCGCTCCAGCAGCCTTACCTCTTTAGCTCTTCCAGCTTGTTCCAACGAGAACAAAGCATCCAGGAAGTCTCAGGTGTTCCCAGCACACATCTTTGGAGCAGCAAACTGAGTGTGGAAAGGAGGCAGAAGGGCACAGGTGGACTCAGCCGCGGTCCCCAAGAACATGGTCCTTCAGCAGTGGGAAAGCAGGAAGGCCAGGCCACGTGGTGTGCACGTGTGTGAGCGTGCGTATGTGTGTGTGTGTGTGTGCGTGTGAGCTGCACTTACAAACAGTGATTCCGATGGCCCGTCACGCTTGCTTCTCAGTCTTGGCCATTTGGAAGCTTAGAACCAACTTATAGTCTCCCTCTGGCTGTCGGACAAGACCTTCCAGGAACACAATCTTTGTACCAACCTTGTGCTTTTATTTCCCTTCTCTTACCCATTTTGGTTCTGCCTCAACTTTTTGGTATATTTATTCTTATATATTTTAAAGTCCCCCCTTGAATTCCTACACTGGTATAAGTTGTATACACATACATACAGAAACAGGTTACCCAGTTTAAAAAAAAAAAAAAAAGACAAACCTGGGACTAGTCGTGAGCACGTGCGAGGCTGCTTTACCTAAACAGGACTTTTTATCAGAGCTTCCTGGTCTCCACGTGAAGGTCCCAACTGCATGGGACCACAGGATGCTTGCTCATGCGGCAAGTTTATCATGAGTCACCAGAGAACTGGAAACAAAAGAAACTGCGTGTGTTCCTCACGATGCTATAGAGTTGGAGACTCCTGCATCACGTGGTGATGCGCCGAGAGGTCCCCAAAGGCCAGATTAGAGCCCGTGATTCAAAGTTTTGCTGAGTCAGGGTGTGGGACTCTGTTCCTCCTATGGGAGATAGAAAAATAAATGAAGGCATGTATAGCAGAACTTTTAATTCCTGTAACAATACCTCTTTTTTTAGACTGATATTTGAAATAGTTCCTCCTATACATGATTTTTATTGTTTCATATTTTCACGGCTTCTCTGTACAATATATGACAGATTTTCTTCAGTGAGCGTATATTTTAAGTGAGGAGAAGATTTAAAAAAGTGTTTCCTTTCTTCTAAGTATTCTTTAATCATGACATTCCCCCCAAATGTCTGGTTTCCAAAAATAGATGTTTTGCTAGAAGCATCCAAGGTAAAATGTGGCCTGCTGCTCAGGAATCTAAGATTTTGGTTGTTTTCTTGGCTGATCAGAAGCCCTGAAGAAATGAAGATTCTGTCCTCTGATATTCGTTGTTATGAGTGAGACCCACACTAAGTATTTCTTTGCCATTTGGTTTCTGGTTTCAAGGAAAATGTGAAGCCAGATGTCACAGTTAAAGGAGGGAGGGAGGGAGGGAGGGAAGAAAGGGGAGGGAGAACAGGAGGGGAGGGGAAGGGGGGTGAAGGAAGGGAGGAAGAAATCCTAGGCTCTCTTGTTTGTTATAATAATCAACAATGTCAACTGTGTATCTCTGGAAAGTTATTTATTTATGACCCTTTCATTCTAAAAAGAATTTAAAATAACCATAAAAAGTTTAGTGAATGTAATGTACAAGATAACAAGTAGGGGAAGAAAATGGAGCACTGGGAAAAGTTGGGATTAAAAAAAATAGGAGAAATAAATCTAGCATCTAAACTCCAGGCCATTATCTCCCACTGAGTCTAGGTCAGAAATTGTACTCTGAGGTTCACAGAAGCCAAAGCAAAGAAGGAAGCACAATCAAATATATGCCTCATTAAAAAAAAAAAAAGAAAAAGAAAAAGCTAATTCATTTGGGATGAGGTACTGAGTGGAGTATTTAGATAGACTATATGCAAAGAGGAGAAAAAATATTAGCCCTCGAACTCAGAAAGTCAGTGCATCTATTCATGCAGACAGATGACAGTACCCATGCAAAATGGATGAAGAGAATGGAGGACAAACTATTTATAAAATAAATAAGTCACGGGGATGAAAATACAGCGTAGGAAACACAGTAATATTACAATAATGGTCTTTGGTGACAGATAGTAACTATACTTATGATGAGCATTTTGTCATTTTACACTTTTCATAATTTTAAGTTTGTAATTATTGAACCACTATGTTGTATGCCCAAAACTAATATATTATCATGTGTCAAATATACTTCAACTAAACAAGAAAGAAAGGAAGGGAGGGAAGGTGGGAGGGAAAGAGAGAGAAAAAGAGAGAGAAAGAAAGGAGGGAGGGAAGGGAGGGAAGGAGGAGGGAGGGAAAGAAAGAGAAAGGAAAAAGAAGGAAGGAAGGGAGAGAGGGAGAAAGGAAGGGAGGGAAGGAGGGAAGGAGGGAAAGAAGGAGGGAGGAAGGAAGGAAGAAAATTTTGGTGACAGTTTTACCAAAAGATGCCCTGCCTTAAATAAAACAACAGCATTTGGTAACTTTAATGGCATAAAAAATCAGGTATTTTTTCTAAGCATGATACTAATTGTCTAAATATACCACAAGGGGTTTGCGCTATGATATTCTATATGATAGCTACTTCCAGGGAATATTAATTCTCTAGATATGACCCAGCACACAAGTGATTTGTTTCGGTATTCTCGGTAATGGCTGATTTTCTGTCCAAGGAAATGAAGGTCGTTGTTAGGTTTAATGAGAGCAGCAACCGGGGCATCAGTGGAGTCCGGCAGCGCCCTGCCCGGCCCTCGGCCGCGCAGCCGCCCCCCACATGCCCCCCATGCCTGAGACACAGCTGCTTCTGTTCGTACAACTAAAATCGATGGTTTGTAAAAGGCCTTCCCGTGTCTTCTTCCTCATCTAGTCACAATCACTCTGTGAGGTATTGGTCAGAAAGACATTATTTTTCCATGAGCAAAGCAAGGTCAAATTGCTAGTAACGGGCGGGCCTAGACTGTAGATTCAGATTTTTCAGATGTGCCTTCTCCATGCCTCCATGGTCTAGGGGGCAAAGCCATGGCCATGGGAGGGTGGACATTGGCCTCCGGGAGATCGGGCTGAATTCCTGGGAGGTATTTGCGTGTCCAGCCGCCATTGACCGGTCGTGTGGTGCCGGGCAGGCCTCCTCCTTGCCCTTGGAGCTGCGGCGTCATCCACTGGAAAATCAGGAGGCTGACGACTTGTCTGGGAAGATTCATTCCAGCTGCGACAGCCCGTTCACCGCTGGGTTTCTGTGGCTCCAGGCGGTTTCCCAGACTACACTCCAGAATGTTCCTAGTCATTTTCGCATTAGCAGTTGCTCTGTGGTAGCTTGGCTGATCCTCTGTGGGTCACTTACCCTTCCCCGTTGGCCCCCGCCTGCTTGGGGCCAGGCCTTGCAGTCTGCGTCTCCAGGCTGAGGAAAGACAGAACTCCCTTTGAGCCCATGGTGTTCCATAGGATGTTTCCACAGTTTCAGTGGAGTTCCATTGTTACTGATGGATACTTCGTCTTCCATGGATTTTCTGAGAAGAGTCAAAAGTTTGATCCGGACCTGGGGAAGAACTCACTTTCCCCACACCCCTTCCCTCCTAAGCCTCTTCTGAGCCCACCATATACACATCTTGGATTCTTCCCAGTTAGCCATGTGTCAATGGGGGGCTTCCCTGGGAGGGGGGAATGTTGTGTGTTAGTTTCCCTTGCCCAAATCAATGAACCCTGTCCGAGGCTTTAGGTCCCAGGTTTGTTCCTGGCACCCCTTTGCCTAAACGTTTCTGTATTGAATAAAACAGAAATGTTTAGCAAATCCCAAGAAATTCCCTCATTTAATGGAAAAAAGAGATCCCTGAGCTTATATTTCAAAATGTGATTTCCAGGTTCCCTTTGCATTAGGGCAAGTTCTCCTCACCAAATCCCCAGATGTCTGGGATGCTTTTCTGAAAATGCCTATATTTAGCCCATAGAATGCACTTGAGTGCATATCATGGATTCCCCTCGGAGCCCTGCAGGAGACAGAGTGTCCGAATGAGTCTCGAAGCCCATCCTGGGATTTAGCTGTGAAGGTTGCGTTAAAATCTGTAGGAAGTTTCAGCCTTAGCCCGCAGTCGAGCTTTTGTCCCCGCAGGTGGACCTCTGATGCTTTCCCTCCAAAAATGTTTGTCTTTTATTATAACAGTAATTTATGTCCGTTGTTGAGACAGAGAGAGGCAGAAACAGAAAGAGACAGAGAGATTGCAGAGAGACGTGTAGAAAAGACGTAATAAAATCCCACCGCAACAAATTTCTTGCTGTTAATATTTTGGACTTACACAAGTATGTATGCCTGTAGTTATTTATCCTCAGCGCTTGCCAATTATATGGGTTTCCAGTTGGGGATCATAACGATGTTAGACGTTGGCGTTATCAGAAACATTTCCTTTGTGCTGGGCTTGTAGGAGGTTTCTGCGCTCTTCCGTCTGACCCACCTTTATGGAGGTGACTGGATGGCAGTGGCTGCCCAGCTCGTGGCTGGCACTGGGCCAGGTCCAGGGATAAAGGAAGAAGAACTGCTGGCATGCCCCCAGGAAAGGGGTAGAGTGCGTCGGCGCTGGACATTTAGCACATTTGCTGACCTGATACCGGTAACAGGAGATGACCGCTTGGGGCTCAGCAGAGTCTGAAAGAGCTTGCCGAGCCATCTAGCACGAAGTCAGGTTCAGTATAATCTTTATTGTTCTCTAAGCCTGAAAAGTCTTCTTAGGGAGAAAGCTCCCCAAGAGAAGCTCACTGTCGAGCTACTTCTTGAAGGACAAGGTGACAGGGATGAGGGAAGGATGGCTGGGAGGGGAAAGCGAGAGGTCCCTCCAGCAAAGGCAAACAATCCCGAGAAAGGATGCTTGGCAGGGCTGGGTGTGTGGACACATCCTAAGAAGCTTTTGATGCCCCACCAAGGGGAGTACTTCATCCCAAAATCTTCGGGAGGCCACTAAGGCGCCACATAGCGGGCTGAACTCAGCAGACATGCACTTTGGGGAAGCTCACCGCAGCATCTGTAGGGGGAACAACAGACTTGGGGGTTTCTGGGGACGGTTAGTGGGTGGGGACTCAGCCTCCTGTATACAGGAATTGTGGCTTCTCTTTACTGCCGCCTGGCATACAGTAGGAGCTCAGATTTGTTACAAGGTTCTAGGAGGGGACACTGGGCGTGGCAGCAGTGAGAACGGGCAGGTTCTGTAGGAAAGACATGGGAAAGGACAGGGATGCAGTTTGCTGATCCTAAAGCCAAGGACCCCAACAGACCTTACTTTTTAGCCCTGAGCAAAAACTAGAATGCGGTTTTTGAAAAAAGTTTTTGACTCAGGAACCAATCGACCAATGGAATGTTTCTAGATGTTTCAGAACTCTACTCTCTGCGTTGTGAATTACATAGTTTGGTCTATTCAATGGGTCCTTTTTTCCCGAAACACCACCTGTGAAATAAGTTAAACACCATACTGTTTTAATGTAAAAATATTTCCTCAAATCCACTGTATAAATTAATTACTCTTTAGGGACTAGGATAATCTAATTTCCCCTATACAATGTGCTCCATTCACATGCGCCGCATTGCTGAAGGGTAGGTTATGAATCTACTGTTGCTGAGGATTATGAGCCATAATAAACGTCAATATGAGCTCTGATTGATTTCCTGCAACCTCACTCACTGTGACTTCATTTAGTAACTTAATACTAATTGTGTCGCTTTGATTGCCTTTGATTTTCACTGTCTCCGTGCACTTACTGGAGTACCTAGAGCAAGCAAGGTGCCCCGTAAATGCCTGTCAAATAAAGGAGGGCTTTCAGTCCTTTAAAAACGCTCCTCGGAGAAATTTCAGAGAGGTGGGAGAGAAATCTGCAGCTCGGTGGGCGTGGACCTAACAGGTGACGCCCCAACTCAGTCCTGGGGAAAGTGACACAGAGCGGCTCCCACGCTGCACTCGCCGGCGCCCTGGCGCTTAGGGCGCACTCAGCTAGCACTGCTGCCCGGCCAGAGCCCTGCTCTGGCCATGTCGGTGGGCGAGCCCCAGCCCTCAGCTCACTGCGCCTTAAACAGTAAGGCAGCCGGTCGTGTCCGCGTGCAGCCGTTATGGCACGACCACGGTGCGCCAGCCAAGGGCAGACCTTGCCAGTGTCTCTCGGATACTCGAGAACCGCCTCCTTCCGAACCTGCAAACCACCCTGCCAGGTGCCCTCCCTGCCTCTCCTGCAACCGAGCCTCTCCTCCGGGGCGCTGCTATCAAAGGGGAGGTGGCTCTCTCCCCTGCGTCCTCACGGCACCAAACCGGCTTCTGGAGCTCCTTTTGCAAGTTAAGTCAGCGGCGGTGGCCATGCAGTGGGGTGTCAGGGTGGCCAGGTGCCCTGCTTCCTGCTGGGTGACTCTGAGCGGCTCCTTCTTGTCTCTGAGCCTCGGTTTGTAGTACCCAGGTGAGTGGTGAAGGGGCACCAAGATGGAAGGGACGGAGCAGCTGGACCCAGGAATGTGGAGGAGAAAAATCACCGGGACGGGAGGATGGATGCAAGCCGAGGGCAGGAAAGAGGAGCTATAAAATAATGGCCATTCATGATTGCCCTCAGGTCTGCAGGCCAGCTTGGGGGCAGAGGGGCGTGCTGCCAGTCTGGGCCATGCGTCTTGACGTGGCTGGGCTCATGCACGCGTCTGCGGTCAGCTGGGAGCTGGCTGAGCTAAGAGAGAGCCTCACTCGCGTGTCTGCCGGTGCCGGGCTGTCCACCCACACAACAGGGGTAAACAGACCACGCTGCGCTCACATTCTACCAGGACCCTTCTGCCAGGGTCCGAGGGACCCAGGCCTGGTCACATGGCACTGTTAGCATTCCAAGATCGGGTGGAGAAAGGACTTTCAAGAGGTAAAGAAATCGACTTCCATCTCTTCATGGGAGGAGCTCCAAAGTCCCATTGCCGGGGCGTGGACAGTTGACGAGAACGAGGACGGCCACGGGTGGGGGGGGGCTGCCTGGAGCTGATGAAACCAGTGCGCTTCTCTAGGGACCCCGACGGGCGCAGATCAAGCCAGGCTGTGCTGTGCGCTCTTACACCTTGACTGACGGCTTCAGCGACGCATCAGCTGTGTGCAGGGGCCATCACAGAAAACTGGATGGTATTTATAGCTCGCTTTTATTTATATTTATTTATTTGTCACCCTTCTTCCCTGCTTGTTGTTGAAGACATTGCCCATGTTAGGACGCGTGGGAGAGATTCCTGGCTTGTCTCCGTAGTGGGCACAGCTGGGCTTTTCTAGAGCTGGACTGGTTTTGAATCTTAGATTTGTGACTCGGGCAGCTAAGGAACTCCTCTCTTCAGCTTGTCTATTGGAAAGCTCAGCACTGAGCATCGATCCACTACCAACAAATACGGAGACCTTGTGACACACATTTTGTATCGATTTCACTTCCAGTTTCATATTAGTGCTCCTGTTGACATACCTTCTTCCTGCTGACTTTCAGCGCTGTTTGCACTATTTTTGTCAATGGTAAGTCTTGAATGTAGTAGATGCTAAATAAAATGAGAGAATGAGTGAGCAAGCAGAGGGGCTTCATCTACCCAGAAATATACTGAAAATCTAGGTGTTTTTTATTTCTTTTTAATAAGTGGTGTTGGAAGTCTGACACTGAGCCAAAATTCATACCTGGACGTCACATCTGGACAGATCTTTATTTTGGAATGCCTGCAGTTACCCTTCATGCCACTAGGTGACACCCCCTCATTGTCATCTCTGAGGGGACCGCCGGCTGAAGGACTGCAGGAACTGTGGGACATTTATGTGGCTCCTTGCAGGCATAAAACTGGTCTTTTATATAGGACTGGATGTGCAGGTATTCGGCGATTGAGTGAAGAAGGCTGAGGGGTGGTATCGCTGCGAGGGAGCTGGCCCCTGCCTGCAGGACGCTTACAGTCTACGCTCCTGACCTCAGCTTTCAGTGGCCCTGAGCAAAATGTGGGCGTAAAAACTCTCCTAGACAGCCTTGCAAGAAGCTAAATCTGTTCCTTTTTAAAAGTTCTCTTCTACTCTGATATCATGTCCTTTCTACTTCTATGGTGTTAAAAGGTCTTTTTTTTAATGAAATGATGTGAAGAGTAGATAACAGACACTTGTTTTTTTGTAAAAATGAAAAAAAATTGTTCTTATTTGAGAATAAAAAGTGAACAAATCATAGAGCTCTCCAGGTCCTCTTCAGAAATTTTTAAATTTTAGCTGAAATTTTGAAAGGGAACCAATACAGGAATATATAATATAACCCTTCTCACTACATTTGTATGTATTGGGTCCTTAACGGAAAATATGTTCTCTTGGGCATCCAGGTGGCTCAGTTGGTTAAGTCACTGCCTTCGGCTCAGGTCATGATCCTGGAGTCCCGGGAGCAAGTCCCACATCATCGGGCTCCCAGCTCCGCGGGGAGTCTGCTTCTCCCTCTGACCTTCTCCCCTCTCATGCTCTCTGTCACTCACTCTCTCAAATAAAAAATAAAATCTTTATTAGAAAAAGAAAGAAAGAAAATATGATCTCCTATCATTTATACGTGGCTCCTTTTATAAACCATGTTTTTTTAAAGATGTATTTATTTATTTTAAAGAGAAAAGAGAGTGCCTGAGAGCTAGGGTCCAGGGGTGGGGGGTGGCAGAGGGAGAAGGAGACACCAGATGGAAGCTAAGCACGGGAGCCTGATGCCCAGCGGGACCCGCAACCCTGACGTTACCACCTGGGCCGAAAACAAGAGTAGGTGATTTAACTGGCTGAGCCATCCAGGTGCCCCTAAACCATGTTTTTGAAAAGGTGCCATTTGGCAAAATAGGCTAAGTCTTCTCCCTTCCCTCTAGCTGCGAATCCCGACCCTACCCTTGAGCAAGATCATTTCTGTCTTTCCTTTATTTTAAAGCTGACATTAAGGGCACTCACTCTTCTCTTGCACATCAGAACCCAAAGTTCCCTTTAAGGACGTTTTAGGGTCCTTCCCAATGCCCGGTGGGCCTCTCTTTTCTCCTCCTTTCAGATAACAAGGTAACATGTTATCTTTTCCCCTTTAGCTGCCAATGGCCTCAAGTTCAGATTTTATACCCAACCCAAACAACTTCGCTGATAGCCTTAAGATTGATACATTTTCGGGATACATTTTCGGTTTCTCCGTTTCTTCTTCAATTTCTATCAACCTTAAGTGTCTTTTATTATAACCAACCCCCAAAGTCTATGTTGGAGTGATATACAAATACTTTTAGAACTAAATAGAATTTTTTGTATAGTGAATAGTGTTTTTTGGAAAGTCCTGCATTATTCAGTATAAGCTGTAAACGACTCCACAGTATGTTCCAAGACTGTCCTAACAACAACAAAAAAACCTTCAGTATTCTTTTATTCAAAATTATCGCATGTTTAAGCCTTGTTTCCTGTTCTAGAACGTACCCTGCTGTGAAAGAAATTTTGTTTTGTGTGTTGTTTTAAATCCCTTGTGGATTGGGGCACCTGGGTGGCTCAATGGGTTAAAGCCTCTGCCTTCAGCTCAGGTCATGATCTTAGGGCCTGGGATCCTGGGATCCTCAGCAGGGAGCCTGCTTCCCCCTCTCTCTCTCTCTGCCCACCTCTCTGCCTACCTGTGATCTCTCTCTCTCTCTCTCTGTGTCAAATAAATAAATAAAATCTTTTTTTAAAAAAATCCCTTGTGGACTTAAGAGCCAGGACATAAGGAGTGCTCGGTGGCTCTTTGCCTAATCCACTGGTTTGAGTTCTCGGGGAGTCCAAAAAGCTTTCCAAGAGATGCAAACCAGTAGGCAGAAGGGAGGATATTCACCTAGTCTGTGGCTTCTCAAGTCTTAAACATGATGGTTAAGGTCTCGCACATTCTGGGACTTCACAGTCTTGATTAAGTGGGAGGACAGGATACCGGAAGGTGGTGAATGACGCTTACCAGATATGTGGAGGTAGGGAGTAGATGCGGGATTGTGGAGAAGCTTTCAAGATGGAGAAAGGCTTTGTAAACTGTAAAGTGCTATGTAAATGTGCCTCTTGGGTTTACAACCATTTGGCTTGACTACAACTTTCACTCCGTGCCCCTGATTGAGCTCCGAGGGGGCTGTCGTGGTGTCTATGAAACTAGTTTGGATTTCCCCTTGCGAGCCGCGGTGGCGGCCTCCAGGCGGTCATCTGGGCAACGGTGCGCCTGGCACCAGCGTCTGGATGAACGCACCCCGTCCAGCCACTCGTGGTTTCACAGCCGGGATGCCGCCCCCAGGGTGCCGACTCGTTCAGGGGCCTGATGTCATCTGCACTGTAGTCATTGATCATTCTGACGTACCATTTTTTAAAATTAAGGTTGAGTTATTTAAACTTCAGGTGTTATATTATGCATGCTTTGTTTTTTTAGTCTAGTCTTAAGTATACAGGGGTAATAGCCTAAGGAGAACAGATAAACAGCTGTTTGTTAGACTAACTAATAAAGAAAAAACGCTTGGTTACGTGATGTTATGACACTAATGTTTTCTAGTAGAGTAATTAAGACCAGTTTAGTGATATCAGGTATTGTCTTTCTTCGCATATGCTGATTTAATTTGGGGCTCTGGATTGCGTTCATTTTTTTCTTATGATATTAGTGGCAATTATATTTTCAATTTAAGCTGATTTGCCCTTATAAATTGGGCATAAGTTGAATTTAGGCAAGGGACTATTATGGTATTTCTTTTACGTTCCGTAAGACATGGCTGTCCATAGACATCTGGGACCTACTGTTGACTTGCTTGAGGCAGCTGGCCTTTGAGAGCATTGCCTGGAGCCAGCTGTCCTTCTGGAAGGGGTCCCAGGCCTGCTGTCGTGTGACCTGTCCAGTGCACGTCTGTGGGGGTCCTGATGACAAAAAGGAATTAGAAATACCTTTGGATGGCGCGCCTGGGTGGCTCAGTGGGTCATGCATCCAACTTCCAATTGCAGCTTGGGTCACGATCTCAGGGTCACAGGATGGAGCCTGGTGTCAGGCCTCATGCCCAGTGGAGAGTCTGCTTGAGGGCTTTTCTCCCTCTCCCTCTGTCCTTCCCTCTTTCTCTCAAAACAGCAACAGACAAACAAACAAAAACAACTTTGGATAAGCAAGTGCCCAGAGGAGGGAAATCATACGTGCGAAAAATAATAATTCAACAGTCTGGATTCACCTTCTCAACCTGACACATTTCAAGACATCATTTTATCCAAGTAATTTCCCTCGGAGAAGACAGCTGCTCTACTCCCAAAGCCTGGTTCTGCTCTCTCTGCCACCACACGGTGGATGCCCCCACGTTAGCTCCTTTGTATCTCTCTCTGCCGTCAACCTTGGCTTGTATTTTCCATCTGTAACTTCTAAAGTATCTGAGCTACCATGACTCGGAGGGTAAAACCACACGTTTAGCAGGCTGAGGGGTGGAAAACTTAGCTAGTGGCTAAACCTGTCAATTCTATGTATATTTCTATCAGATTTCTAGTGTCTTGTAACAAATTACCATAGACATAGTAACTTAAAACAACACAGATGTACTATTTCATAGTCTCTGTATTATATACAGAGGCATATACATCACAGAAATGCATGTGGATTCTGTATGACATCATCATGTCTGTAGGTCCCAAGTCTGGACATAGCATGGCTAGGTTTTCTGCCCGTCCTCATCGGGAGCCTGGAGGGATCGGCTGAGCTCCCCTGTTGCTGGCAGACTTCATCTCTGAGGTCCCCATTTCCTTGTTGGCTGTCAGCTGGGGACCCTTGGGGCTCCCACATTCTCTGCCACGTGACCTCCAGCCAGGAACAGCGCGACACATCTGCGACCAGCGGGAGAAAACTCTGTACTTTTAAAAGGGTCGGTGTGATCAGGTCAGGCCCCTCAGATAATCACCCTACCTTAAAGTCGGCTGTGCCATTTAATATTGCCTCAGGATGAGAGTAAAATCCATCGCATACACAGTCCTTCGAGACTGTCCAGGGCACGGCAGGGGGGCAGAGGGGAGGGGGCAGACGTCTGAGAATCGCACCTATCACACACTATTCTGTCTCCCTCCTGGAGCCCTCTGCACCCCGAGGGAGGCTGCTTGTCACAACCGACAAGCGTCATGTCCATTGTGGAGGATGTGAAACCCACATAATAATTCAACAGTCTGGATTCACCTTCTCAACCTTCTCTGCCCCTTTACAGTTCGCAAGGCACTTCCACATCTGAGATCTCATTTAACTTTCAAAAAAAAAAGCACTACCACATTTTCCTTTCATATGTGAGATAACTAGAGTTCAAAGAGGTTCAAAGATCCATGTGGGGGAACACACCTGCGACCTCGAGCGGGGTCTTCAGACTCTAGGGCAGGCTCCTCCGGCTCTCAGACCGGAACTTTCACTGTGATACCGTTCCAGCCTCAAGAATCTTGTCCGTTGGGGAAAAGGTGAGACCAGGAAGCCGTTGAAAATTTAAAAGTAAATATCATAGTGGTCTTTTGAATGCAGCTTAAGTTCAAGAGTAGTGTGGGACTGGGGTAGCCTGAGATCCTTGGTAGGGAGATGGGCACAGGTATGCGGGGGGGAGGGGAAGGGGCAGGCAGGCAGGGCTGGGTAGGAAAGGCAGGATGGAGCCACGTGTGTAGCGGGGCAAGAGGGAAGCCTGTCAGAAGGTTAATGACCTGTCAAGGAGACCCAGGAATTTGCTGTGGGGCGTTAGACATAAGGGAACTGCTGTGTTTTTTTAGCTGGGGAGTGATTTAAAATAGCAGTGTTTAATGGGGAGTTGAAAGTTCACGTAGCCCTCCAATTCCTCGGCAATTCCATACCTGGGTAGGTATCCCAGGCCCGTTAATAGATCATGAAATCAATTTAGTGGGCTTTGACTGGCATTTAAAATATGGGATGGGATAGATTATGTTAAAGGACGGAGGATGCAGTGAGGGTAATAAGTGTTTTTTTGAGACAGCTCCACTTTGTGTGTGTGTGTGTGTGTGTGTGTGTGTGTGTTTACATACGTATTTGATGTTTCATCGAGTATACTGTGATATAAAAGGTAATTTTACTATGGGCTGCAATCAAGAGTTTGAGAAGTCCCGCCCAGAGAAACCCTTACACGTGCATACTCCGACTCAAGCACAATAACGTTGCTAGCAGCACCACTTATAATCGTGAATAATTGGAAACACCTTCGATGCCCATCCTCAGGAGACTCGATCCGGAAGTTGTGGCTTATTCATGTCATGAAGCACAGAGCAGCTCTTCAGAACATATCATCGTGGACAAAAAAATAAAAAATCAAAAATGGAAGAACAAAAATAGTTTCTGGGTTATGTATCTTTCTATCACTATGTAAACTTCAAAAACATACAAAACAAACACTATGTTATGTGTGGATCTATAAAGACTAGTAGGCGTGTAAGCGTGCACGGCAGTAAAACCTCTCAGGGATGGGGGTCTGGCCAAGGAAGGACAGAGGAGCATGAGATTAGGAGGAGGGTCTCCTGCTCTGTGTACCCAGTCTGGGTGGAGGGAACACGAGAGTCCGTGAGAGCCTTTTCTAATTTGTGTGAAACAGCCCACAGTGTATTTGTTTAGAACAGAGTTATGGGCCAGTTGGTGAGCCAGCGCTGGGCAGAGACTGGCGGGGAGACCGAGGTGGTGGGGCTCTGGACCAGGGGCACGAAAGCCCAAGAATGTGGCCTCGTAGGATGGGAGGGCTTTTTCAAAATCGGAACGCGCTTCTGCAGACATCTTCTCCAAGCGGGGCTGTCGTTTCTTATCGCCAACCTCAGAGCGCTGAGGTCAAGAGCCCTTGAATGAGTTGCCTAAGGTGAGTGAGGAGTGTGTCGGGAGGGTAGGGAGGTGGGAACCAAATGGCTCTGCCTGTTGAAGACGGCTGTGGTGGCCCACCGACCACCAAAGCCCAGCTGTCATTCTTTAAGACTTCTTTTTTTTTTGCTGTGTGTCATAGACATGTGACTGTGTGATAAAAAGATGTTTATTGTGCAGATGTGACGCGGGAACACTGCTGTGACCATCGTCTCAGCTCCTTTCTGTTGTCGAGGTGCCAGAGCGGGTCATCTGCCGGCCTTCCCTGTGGGGCACGTGGCCCAGTTCCATGTGTGACAGCCGACACTGAAAGGGAGACATCCAGATTGGGCACCTGGGCGACCATGAGGACGGAGCTTCAGGAGTCGTCAGAGGGCAGCTGCTGGGGGACCGGGGCCCTGTGCCACCTCATGTGGGAGTGTCTGCAGCCAGCCCTTCTGTGGCGAGAGAGGTTGCGACTGTTTTTCTTAGCCCCCAAACATCAAACCCAGACATCTTGCATATCCCCAGAACTAACAAGCAAAAAAGCAGTTGTGTAACAAGCAGAAGGCAAGTCAGTGTGAATGATATTGTTCAGAAGTGGTTTGACTGACTAAGTCATGGAAGAAAAGATGAAAAATATTTGTGGACCTGATGTGTGATTAGCTCTGTGATAGGTTTTTATGAACATGAGGTCATGTAATTTTCCCAGCTCCCCCGTGATGCAGGTGTTAATATATCCCTCTTTATTTTATTTATGTTTTTAAAGATTTTATTTATTTATTTGACAGAGAGAGAGAGATCACAAGTAGGCAGAGAGGCAGGCAGAGACAGAGAGGAGGATGCGGGCCTCGATCCCAGGACCCTGAGATCATGACCTGAGCCGAAGGCAGAGGCTTTAACCCACTGAGTCACCCAGGCGCCCTATCCCTCCGTTTAAAGAGAAAGCAAGGAGAGCTAAGACTTGAGTTCACTGGTCCAAAGTTGCATGTTCGTAAGTGATGTAGCCAGGATTTGAACTAGGGTTTTGCTTCCTAGCTCACAGTATTTCCTCCGTATCATGCAGCAGTAAACATCGAAAGAGAGGAGAACATGCATTTTGTAGACTTTGGAGCGCCTGGAAATCAGAAGAAATCTGGATCTTTTGGCAAGGAAACAATTCAAGGCTTGAGCAGGATGCTTGCCCAGGCAAACGCTCTGTTCTTGCATGTTCCAGCTGTGAAACGCCCGAGGGGCAGAGGGCACGGAGGCTGTGGGGGTCCCACCGTATAGGAGCCTCTGACCCTGTGCCCAGCTGCGTGACTCCGCTGTCCCAGCAGCTGAGCTGAGTTGCGTCTTTGCAGAGGAGCAGGGAGAAGCCATTTGCCTCCATCACAAGTTGGAATTTGGAACACATTTTCTTGCATAAGCTGTGTCCTCGTTGGGGATTGGGTTTTGGGTCGCACAACATTGACAGGATCTACCGTGGGCTGATTGGCTTTTACGGGCAAGTCGGGGGACCCGAGCACAGGTGGAGCGTGCGTACTGTAGGAGAGCCTGTTCGTGGTTCGCCTTTCAAGTGCACATTTGGAACATGGCCTGCGGTGGAGCTTTGGGACGTCAAGGGTCCAGGGACTGAGGCAGGGATTTCTGCGCCTCTGTGAGCCAGCCTCCGCCCTAGCCCAGGAGGCTCCGGGCTGGCCCGGGTGTGAGCAGGTGATCCAGGCTTCCCCGACCAAAGAGGCTCCCACGCTGCTGCAGAGGAGCTCTGAGGCCTCCTCCATGGAGTCTCCGTGGCCTCCGTGGCTTTGGCAACAGGTGTGTAAAGGTGATATTGAAGCGTGGATATCCTTGCTTTCATTCATCGGACAAGCATTAACCTAGTGCTACGGTGTGTGTACTGGGGCATGAAGGCAGATAATAGAGGCATGGTCTGCAGGAATCCATCGTTGAAAGAAAGAGAGAAATAAACTGAGTATTATGCCGGAGGGATGCACGAAGAGCTGAGGAGGAGACTTCTGAGCCGGGCATTGGGGCAGAGGAAGCATTTCCCACGTGTGTAGGGGCAATCTTCGTGCTGGGAATCGAGGGGAAGGGTGTGGCAGGACCATGTGAAGTCGGCTCCTGTCAGAGCATAGAGGACAGGATCGGCCTGTGGGATTGCTGGAAACTTCCCTTTTAACCGGATTGGGCCCGGAATCTGTATCGCACAGTGGGCCTTCTGTGGCCATATTGGACTGGATGATGCTGGAAAGACGCGATGGGCAGAAGGGCCTGGAAGTCAGACACCATGAACCCTAAAAAAGTTGTTTTAGTAAACAGTGAAGTCAGAGCTTTAGAAGCTCAAAGGGCCTGAAATCGCACACGTGTGTGTGTGCGTGTGTGTGTGTGTGTGTGTGTGTGTGCGCGTGCGCAGGTCCCAGGAAAACAGATAGTGTCCTTCTCTGGTTCTTGTAGTTCCTGTTTCCAAAGAGTCCTGTTCATAATTAAGTACAGTTGTGCGCAGTAGGGACATTCCCCTTGAATGATTAGAGCAGAAGGACCCCTTCACCTCGTTGCCCCAAGATCTGCCAGCTCCATACCCCCCTTTTAAAGGTGGAAGGCACTGTTAATGCCCATTCTGTAGATGAGGAAACCAAGACCCAGATAGGCTAAGACACTTGCCCAAGGTCAGTGTAAGTGGCAGAGAGGTTACGAGCCTGTTTTCAAAGCCACGCAGGGTGTTTTCACGGCGGGCGGCGGCACAGCTGTTTTGCGTCCCCTGGCCCTCAAAGGAGGGACATGAGTCCTTCGGTCAGACCTCATCACCACTCTCCTTTCCCAAAAAAGATTGTCAGATTCTTTTGTTGTTGTTTTTCAAATCACAACCAGAATGTCCTTGAGGTATTCCTTGTTTGTATTTTTGTTTCTTGTAAGCATTCCTTCCATCCTTTATTAAAAACGTGCCTTGGGCAAATCACGGAGTGATGAGTGAAACGTTGAGGCAGCTTCTCTTGCTAACTGGTTTGAGGGGAGAGTGGCCTTCCCCAAAGGACATGTTGTGTGCCACCCGCTCTGCGGAGATGTGTAGTCAGAATCACGACGTTATTGTGGTTTTCTCTCCTCTTTTCTCCGAGAACAAACACATCAGGATAATTATCCAAAGCCTTTTTTTTTAAATGGGGGAAAAAAATCTTCCACCACATTCCAGAAGCAGCCATTTGTTTCTCTCACCCAATAAAAGCATCAAGCACCCACCTTGCAGAAGGTGCTGTGAACAATTATTGCTAAGAATTTTGTATTTTTATAAACTGTGAATTGCCGTTCAGATGGGCCACGGTACCTGCCCGAGCCTGGAGCCCAAGGAGCAAGCTAAGAGACTTCGTTCTCTCTAGCAGCTCCACATTGAAACATGCGTGGGGACTCGGGATCCTAAAGTTTCCTGGTGTCGAAGAGGCGCAGTGTGACGCCTGTGTGGACAGTGCTCTTTGGGCTCAGTCCGGACCACCTGCTACTGATGGGACCACTTTCTGTTGGTTTCCCGCTGCGCAGGGTGGATGTGGGACCCGGCCTCCTAGCAGGAGAACGCCGCCCTGGCCTGGAGAGCAGAACAGAGGGAGGTGGAGGAATGCTAGGGGTTTGCTGGGCCCTGAGGGGACCCTGGCGGGGGATGGGGGGGTGGGGGGGGTGGGGTGTGGAATGCTGTTGTTTACGTGTTGCCGCCAGAGATGGGGGCGGGGCTGAAGGAAAGTGGCCAAGAAACTTCGGAGCCACAAGCTTTAGAGAACAGGGCTGGGTGAGGCACACAGGAACTATTGCTAAACCAAAATATTCGACTACATTTCACTTTTTTTCTTTGAGTCCAAATTCCTTGCTTGAAGGTTTAGCTTTGAAGTTGTTTCTTTTCTTAATGTTCCAACAATATTGTTCTTTTAATCTTGTTTTTGGGTGGAACATAGACTATTTAGATTATTTCTAAATTATAGCATCAGATTTCTCAGATTCCTGGCTACGCTTTCCATCATAGGCCTTCTTTGGGGCTACTCAGAATCTCCTTTCTCAAAGAGGCAAGCATGTGTAAAAACAACCTGGCTAAAACAGACAGTTTGGATCTTTAGCATCTGGTATGTATTTTGCAAATTTCCAGAGAGTCGTGGAATAGATGGTATGTATTCCCAGTATATGCAGTTCTTCCCAATGTCTTAATACAGAGAGTAAGTGTGCTAGCTCTTTCAGTAAACAACACACACTGTTTTAAAAAAAAGTAACAGGAAAAGTCATTAAGACGTAAGATGTATAGGGAAAAAAACTTTTCACCAAAAAACGTGTTTATAAGAATATGTCTTTTATATTTTACTTGGAAGAACAAGATGAACAGCTCCCTGGTCCAACCACCGAGAATTATACAAGTTTCTACTGTATCCTCCCCCCTCCCCCCGCCCCCCAGCCACCCTAACGCCTTATCATCATTGGATGATACTTATGGGTTTTTAACAAGCTCAGCTCCCTATGTGAGAGGGGCCTCTTACATCCATGGTCTCCTTGGGTGGGAGAGCCAATCCCACGCAATCCCCAAGCCCAGCTTCTGAGCCCCCAGGGCTGTGCAGCACATGTCACCAGAAGGTCCAATAGGAGGGAGTTCAGGGACCCCCTTGAGTCCCCTTGAATTGCTTTTCATTCTTTCCTCAGACATTTAGGGCTTGCCTGCTGTGAGCCAGGTTCTGCATTCCAGCCCAGGGTCATCCAGGGGAATAAATCATGATCTAGGTGTTCCTAGATATCATGGTGCTCCAGCCTCTCTGTGGAGAGAGAAGTGCTCATTAGAACGAGCAAAGCTGAATGAGGAGAACAACAAAAATGATAAGAAAAAGGGCTCTTCCAGAAGGTGGAGTCATGGGGGTTAGCAAAGGTCCGCAGAGCCAGTCACTGTGAGGTTAGTTCTTGAAGGAGTCGGTCAGACAGGTGAAAGATGAAGGCCTTCTAGGCCAGGGGAGCACAAGAGCAAGAACCAAAGGCAGAAGGTGTCCAACCCATGGTATGTTTGGAAAATGGTGGTCTGGCTGGTTCCCGGCTACCTCAGGAAGCTTGAGAGGTCCACCAAGGTACCTGCCAAGGCCTAGAGTTTGACCTTCCACCTGTAGGCACTGATGGGTATTGAGGAGAGGAAGGCTGGAATGAAAGGACCTCAACTGTAGCAAGCCAAGTGATTCTTGTGAAGGCCAGGATTTGCCCGAAGGTTGAGGAGAGGGGGTCAGTATTTTGTGGAGCCCATTTCCCTCCTGCCCTGTGGCACTCGCCCCTCCTCCTTCCCTTCACGCTTTGTGGTGGAGTTTTCCACTCACACCCAGGAATCAGTCTTTTGAAGCCAGAACCACCAGGCCCCCGGGCTTGTGTTTGAGAGAATGCCACCACATGCTCTGAGGAACACTGAGATGCTGTCCCTCGAAGGTTTCTCTGTGATCTGTCTTGCTGCTAACTGAGTCGCTCATACTCTTCAAGATGGCAGATGCCTCAGGCTAATGCCAAGAATGGTATTTCCATAATTAAGCACCCAAGTGGGAGAACAAATCTCCTTTGTAAATTCTTAATTTAATGCCAACGGGCAACAGATTCGTTCCATGGAATGCTGCTATCTGCCCTCCAACCTTCGCATCCACAGAATTTACCAGAATCTGAAAGAGCCGCATTATTTTGCATACGCTTCTGAAAGAACCGTATTTTTATAATACCTAGAAGGAGAACAGGGCCCAGGCACATACCCTCGGACAGCCGTATGAAGTTCCAGACAGCTCTGGGTTCAAATCCCGCTCACCTCTAGCCAGCAAATCACCCGGGAACGCAGCCGTCTCACAGGACCGCTAAGGGCTCAAAAACAACCCAATACACAAAGTTCTTCCTGTTTCTCTCAGAAGTTATGTTTTAAGGAGGGTGGAGGTACGTGTCCCCCCTGTCGGGGGCCAGCTCGCTGAGGTTGTGCACCCTCCCCCCGCATCCTTTTCGGCTCTTCAGACTGGCACTGACCTTTTTATTTACTCTGAATCCCGTCTGTACTCAGAGTCAATATTTACAGCTGAGACCACTTGAAAACCTTCGCAAAACCCTAAATGTTACTGAGTACAAGTATATATTCCGTGCGGCTTAGTTTTGTCTTTCAAACGAAATTGCAAATCTCTGACATCAGGGATCCTGTCCCGTGTCTCTTCGACTCCGGCCCTCTGACTGGAGGCGGGCACAGTAATACTGGTTCCATGCTCCCCACATGCTAAGTCTCGACTGACCGATTTGCTGTGGGTGTTTTCCCAGCCATGTAGAAATATGGACGCTCATCCCAGGGGAGGGTCCAAGTCCTCCGGGCTGATGTCACCCACCGAGCCCACGTTCTGTCAGTGCATTCCTTCACATTGTCCCCTGCCCAGGAGACACAGGCCCGGCTCGTGCACGTCGTTTACGTGCTCCCCTAGCTCCTCAATCTGACGCGGAGGTTTATGCGGACTGTTCACTGTTGTGATCAGACCTTGTTCGTCGCCCGTGTGGTCCCAGAAATGCTGTGGACTATCTCAGGGGTAGCGAGGACCCGAGACTAGCAGCCCTGCCGCAGTCCTGATGCACGCTCCGTTACTTTGGTGGAATGCACCCCCACCCCGCCCCGCCCTGCCCCTGCAAAGCCCCGCTCCATTGATGAGGACCTGACGAGGAGCACTTTTTTTTTTTAAGTAAGAACTGTTCCATTGGGCCGCTCAGCTGCTCTGGTGGACTGGCCGCAGGCCCGGAGGAATGCGTGTGCATTCGAGGGCGAATGTCTCCTCCCTGCATTGTGTGGAGAGGCTCCCTTTGTGCCTAAAGACCGGGAGCTGCATAAAGCCCCAGTGTCTTCCCTACAATGCCCCCTAGTATGACAGGGCCCTTTTCAGCCACAGAGCCACAAATCTCACTAATACGAACTTTGGTTCTCTGTTCTCCCGAGAGCTCGCGCGGCTCAAATTCTACACCATCCAGGCTGGCTCAGTGTCATCTTTCTGTTGTGACTCCATCTGGTGAAAACCTATTTAACTGCCCTTCCAAAGTGACCGATTGGAGCAGCAAAAGCTTATCTTTTTTTTTTTTTAAAGAAGAAAACAGCAATTAAGAGTACCTAAAAATGCGGCCTTGAGAAAATACCACTAATTAGCTATAGTCGGTTCTGTGGATTAGACAGTATTCTGTACAATATTGCCACTCACACAGAAAGTTCTGTCCGGATCTCAAAGCCTCGCCCTCTCTCTGGAAGTGCGTATCTCCTAGTCTTCGTCACGTCTTATCACCGTTTTTTTGCTAGCCTGGGTACCACCTCCTCCAAGAAGCCTTCTCTGATTTCAGGTCCTCTACACATTCCCCTTCCGAATTCCCAAAAGACTTTATTGGCTCTTCTCTTGGAATTCTTTTCCTTTTCTTCTCTGTCTTATCTTAATACATGCATTAGTGCCCTTTACTTTTCTGTAAGATCCTTGAAGGAAGATTCCGTGTCATCTTAGTCATAATTTCCTTAGTTTCCATAATTCCTACTACAGGGCTGTACACACACACAGTACTTTCTGAATATTTGGGGCACTAGAATAGAAAAGGAATGACTGGGAAGTCTTTGAATTAATCATACTCAACCATTTTGGTTTGGTTTTCAGTTTTATGGAAACGTAATTGAGATATAACACTGAATTATTTTAAGACGTACAGCATAATCATTTGATATGTGTATATGGCACCACATGATCACCACAATGAGTTTAGTTAGCATCCTTCCCCTCACATAGTTACAATTATGTGTGTGTGTGCGATGAGAATGCCTGCGATCTACACTCTTAGCAGCTTTGAAGCATACGCTACCATTACATTAGCTGTAGTCACCATGCCATCCCAGAACTTTGCTGTCTTATAACTAGAAATCTGTACCCATACTCAGCCATTTTTAATGACCTCCATGCCTGGTTCATGAGTATGTTGTCTGATGAGGAGGAGGAGGAGGAGGAGAAGGATAAGGACACCTAAAACACCAATCGTTGGTTGAACAATTATATTCTAGATACTTGTGGTCAGCGCTTCCCATATTATGATGCCGTCTTTAGAGAGAATAAATAACTTACCCAGCTGTCCGAAATGGGTAAGTGATAGACGTGAGATGGGAACCAAGGTCTGTCTGACTGCAGAGAGAGAGCCATTGGCTCCTCCATTGTGCTAACGACTGTCATTGAACAATTCCTACTGTGTGCGAGGGCAGCCCCTTTCTCATCCTCTCCAGGATGGTAGGGAAATGGGGAGAACTGATGCATTTATGAAGGCAGATTGGAAGGAAAGCATTTTATGGCCGGTAAGAGCATCGCAGGTCATCGTCTACTCAGACCCCAGTGCCAGCCATTGCCCCCCGGGCCTCCGTGCTGTTTCCAGGACAGGGGATGGAAAACTGGGTGGATGTTCCCAGGCCACTGGACCTCACGAGCCGTTGTCTTGGGCCTGCTGAGTCTCTTTTCCTGTTGGCTACTTTATAAACCATAATCACACCAGGTGCTGGCGAAAGACTTTGAGCCTCATAAAAATGTCAAAGTCATTAAGAAGGTTTCCAAGACCAAATAAACCCTGAAGAGGCTGTAATCTTTGATGACTTCAAATTTTTGAACCATAAGAATGTGGGGAAATATAGCTGCCATGTACGGGCTGCTGAAATGTCACTGTTTATTGCTTCAACGTCATCTTTTTTTTTTTTTTTTTTTTAAGATTTTATTTATTTGACAGAGAGAAACACAGCCAGAGAGGGAACACAAGCAGAGGGAGTGAGAGAGGGAGAAGCAGGCTTCCCGCCGAGCAGGGAGCCCGATGTGGGACTTGATCCCAGGTCTCCGGGATCATGACCTGAGCCGAAGGCAGTTGCTCAACCAACTGAGCCACCCAGGTGTCCCAACGTCATCTTGTAATGGAGGTTTGGTTGCAAGATCAGAAATGTTGCCCGAAAATATCGTAGCGGTGTTTTTCTTTATTGTGACAAAGCAGCCGTGTGTATGAGCAACCTCATATGTGTCACAAAGCAATATTTATAAAAAACACAAGTTTGATTAGCTTGTAGTTGTGGCCAGAATCTCACTATATTGGAAATGTTTCGAGTCAGGCTGAAAAGCATGAAAAGGCTTTTTTCATTCTTCATGATAGCTTAGGAAAACCATAAGGAAAACAGAAGTTACACCAGGGAAGGTTTCACATATAGGAGGAAGGATTTCGGCTGGATCTCAAATGTGGGGGTTGGAGAGGCAGGAATCTGGGAGGCTCCAATGATCTGAGGGATAAGGACAGAGAAGGCGAGGTAAGGACAAGCGATAAAGTAGATAAGTTGGCTGGAGCCTAGGGTTTCATCCTGAGAAATCTGAAGGAGCCAGAGAGATAATCACCATCTTATATGGTAAGGGTCATGTTTGGTGTGGAGGTAGTTAACACTGAGGTTCATGCAAATCCCAGGACAGAAAGCAGCTAGGTGGCTAACAGCAGCCGAGAGGGGACGATGAGGGAGAAATCGATAAGGCGTACGGGGTCTCATTTTTGGAGTGAGGAAATGTTCTGGAATTAAGTCATTATGATGATTGTACAGCTTTGTCAATATAGTACTGAATTATGTAGTTTAAAATGGTAAATTGTATGATTTGCATGATATGATTATGTCTCCAAAAGGGGTTGGGGGGTAGAAACCGAGGCTCAAAGAGATCAAGTGACATTTTCAAGGTCATGAAGCTAGAGACCAGTCTGCAAACTGGGATCTGGACCCAGCGCTTTCTGGTTCCAAAGCTTGTGCCTTTCCTTCTAGATTGCTTCCTTCTATTATCTCTGCCAGGAGGCTCTGAAGGCATAGCCATGAGGTTGGCCACAAACTTTTGATCAGTGAACAAAATGTAGTTTTACTACAAATGCAATACTCCTGTCTATCAGACACCTGGGGAAGCTGTCAGGAGATACATAGTAGGAAGTAACGCACAAGGTACCGGCCTCGAGGATAGCAGGACTGATCCTGGACCCCAGCCGACATCAAGTCGGGGATCTTGGTGTGTGGGCTCCCAGAGGTCCAGGGATTAACTGCCTCATGATGGGGTATTTTGGGAGCTTACAGCTGGTAAGCTGTGACAGATAAGGTCTGTGGGAGGAGCCATTCTACGAGGGGTTGGAAACGCCTTCTCCTCTATTGGGGGGAATAATAATTTGGGTAGTGGTGCATTAGAGAAGTTCTTCAGCAGTTTACAAGAGTAGATGTGTGGGAAGGAATCCTGTAGGAAGCTAGCTGCGGCCACCAGGGCATGGACTGAGAAGAGTGTAGTTCAAGGTTCTGATTTTGGAAGTGGACAAGAAGGAAGCAGGGTGATATTTAGCGGGAAAAAATGGTAACGTTGGCCACAGATGAGGGTGTAGAGTAATAGAGAGCTCTACAAGTTCCTCTCCTTTTTTAACTCTTGGTTTTATGGTCTGGGAGACTAGAAACTTGAAGGTGCTGAGAATGAGCATGAAATAGGAAGGAGGCAAGATAATAAAATAATTTGGGGACCTACTGAGTCTGGGATAGTGACATAGGACCAAGGATGGAGAGGCCGTTACCCCAGACACATGCGGCCCTTCCTCTCTGCCTTCCGTTTTACAAAGGCAAGGTCCGAACACTATGTCGGCAGGAGATTCGAAGGAGTAGCAACCCTGGCAACCCAAGGCATTTGTGTGCACTCTAGAGTCTACAGATTGCTCTGCTATCTTTTATTCTATTCATTGTGACGGTTTTATCACGATCCTTCCCTGACGGTGAATTTACCCTGCATGAAACTGCATGGTTGGATTTCCTATGACACTCCACTCAGCAGTTTGAGGATTTCAGATCAAATGTACTTAAATCCGAGAGATGAGCTCAGGTGAGTGGCATGGGGAATCCAAGAAGCGTCAGAAAGGCCCTGAAGATTTGGATGCAGCCTTGGTGCCTGGTGAGATGGAGGTTACCTGAATCAAATCAGCAAATGCCTCATTTGGGAGGGAGCTCCAGAACAGTTCTAGCAAAGCTGGGAAAGGTGTATGTATCATTCACTGTCCATCATTTACTATTTTTATTTTATTTTATTTTATTATTTTATTTTAATTTATTTTATATTCCAGTATAGTTAACATACAGTGTTATAGTAGTTTCATGGGTACAATATAGTGATTCAACACTCTCACACAACACCCGGTGTTCATCACAGATGTCCTCCTTAACCCCTATCACCCATGTCACCCATCCCTGGGCCCTCCTGCTAACCCTCAGTTTGTTCTCTATAGTTAAAAGTCAGTTTCTTGGCTTCTCTCCCTCTGTTCTTCCCTCTGTCCCTCCCTCCTTTCTCCCTTTGCTCATTTTTGTTGTATTTTGTAGAGTTCTTAAGTTCTACTTATGAGTGAAATCATATGGTATTTGTTTTTCTTTGACTTAGTTCGATCATTTACTGTTTTAAGGTATATAAAACGCCAATCGTAATATGCAAGGCATTTGTGTAATGTGCAGAAGACGTAGAATGATGTCTTGAAGTGCTGAAAGAAAAAAAATTGTCAACCTAGATTCCACATTCAGTGAAATTATTTTTTTTAGAATTGATGGCAGAAGAAATACTATGGAGAAAAAAATAAAGCAAGGAAGGCCAATAGGAAATACCTGGGGAGAGGGTCTCTGTTTTAAGTGGAATGGTCAAGGAAGACCTTTCTGAGAAGGTGACAATTGTTCCTAGGCTGGCGGGGGGTGAGGGGTTAGCCATGGAAACAAATGGAGGAAGAACATGCCCAGGGAGAGATGATGACGAGCAGCGAGAGGGTGAGAAGGGCTTGTGTCTGACCTGCTTAGGAAACAGCAAGAAATGTGTGGCTGGAATGAAAGATCAAGGGAGGGAAGGGGATGGCCTCAAACAGTTGACAGGGAACCGGGTTGCATGAGCTATTAGAGGACAGATAAGTATATGACTTGTTTGCCTTGTATGACAATCCATATCTGCACCTCTGGTCCTGATACTATTTTATTCTGACAAGTGTCCTGGTGTGGAAGAGAGACTTCATGGTAACCCCAAGTGGAGGTCATTAAAGACACTGCCCTTACACCTACTGAGAAGGGGGCCTCTGGAAAGTTTCAACCAGAGATCTAGCTCGAACATGATCGTCTGATGGCCTCACAGAGAAGAGATGACAAGTGGGCAGGACAGAAAATCAATGAGTTAACCAAGTGAGAACTGAGGGCATCCTGGGTCACAAGGTGGCAGCGGAGTTGGAGAATTATCTGGATTCTGGAAGTCTTTTGAAGGAAGACTGGCATCCTGGATGTGGGGTGTAGGAAGAAGAGGTGAGTAGGTAGTGAGTAGAGTTTTGGGCCTACGCAGTGGGAAGGCTGGAGTATTGCGCAGCTGAGGTGGAAAAGATTCTGGGAGGGCAGACTGGGGAGGGGAGATCAGGAACCAGGCGTTGGGTTGTGAAGTTTGCAGCACGTTTTGAGCACCCTGGTGGAGATGCTGGAGAGCCAGCGGGTACGGAAGCCAGAGGTCCAGGGAGAGCTTCTGGCTAGAGATGGGAGTGTGGCGTCTCATGCCAAGACACTGGATGAGCTTGCCACACACAGGCAGAGGCAGGAGGGTGCTCAGAAGACCAAGCCCTGGAGGCTGGGTTGTGTGTAGCCACTGAATTGGCCAGGACAGCCAATAAGACTGAAGCCACGACCAGGGAGACAGACAGAAAACCAGGAGAGAGTGCGGTGCTGGAGGCCAACTGAAGAAAGTGTTTCCAGGAGGTAGAAGAATCAGCAGGGCCTGGTGGTTTTGTTAGGTTGGGTAAGATGAGGCCCCAGACTTGGCCATGGATTCAGTCACGTGGCAATCCCCGATGGCCTTCACAGTGAGCATGTGCGTACATGGTGAGGGCGGCCAGGCTGAGAGAAACCGCTGTCTCTGTTTTTGTGGGGCGTTCTTTGGTTTGGGTTGGTTTTTCCTTTCCCCACTCTCATACTCCCCTTGGTCATTAGGAAGTTTCTCCAAGAGACCCCGTCTCTCCTACTTTGTTCAGCAGCTGGGCAGAGAGACCACAAGAGCTATGTGGCTTTCTGTTGTTGGGCTCTGGCCCCGTGAGAGGGCGGGGACATTTTGCAGGGCTGTGCTCACTCATCTCATTCCTGTCACTTAAGCTTCTGCGGCAAATGAATGCAATTCAGGGATGCAGACTCCAGCAAGGAGAGAGGATGAATGGCTTAAAGAAACCAGACCTCCCAGAAAGAATACATTTCAAGTGGCGGTGTAATGTGGTTATCCTTAAAATTGGGGGATGAAATCTGAAAATGTTTCAGATGGGAAAAAAAAAAAAAGAGGCAGGGCTGGATGAGAACTTGGCTTTGTGGGATGCGTGAGAGGGAAAGAATCACCAACGCTTTGGGGGGAGAACCAAAGGCTGAGCAGTGCTGTAGCTGAGATGTGTTGGGAAGAGGAGGGATCGGCCGGGGGCAACACGGTAAGTTCACTTTGGGACCTTTGCAGGAGATACAAATGGAGATGGTCTATCACTGGCTGCACACTGAGCCCAGAGGGCCAGTATGGCTCCATACGGACCCCGGAGTCCTGACTGGAAAGTGGCAGAGGAAGTTCTGTGCCAGAGAAAAGGTGGGATTTAGGAGCCATTTCAAAAGTTTATTTATTTTTATGAGTTTATAGTTTATAATTTTGTAAATTATATTGTATCATTTTATATAATATATTATAAATTATAAAGTTATGATTCCCAACTCTCTTGGGAATAAGTAATAATAATAGCTCATAGGTGAGGACAGATGGCACTTATAAATGACAAGGACTTTGAGAGGTGACCAAGGGGGAGTTAAGGTGTTGAAACAACAGCATTTCACTCTTGCATTCGTCTGACTAACCGCTAAGGCCGCGAAGTATCATGCCTAGCCCTGATGATCCCAAGGTGAGGAAGGTACAGTGCCTGTACTTGATGTCATGCCCCTCCTTGTCATTTTGGTGAAACAGAGGTGCGAGGTCATTACAGCACAAAGCATGATAAGCGGCGTGACTGCAGAACGAGGAGGTAGAGCCTTACCCAACCCCGAGTCTCCGTGGAGGTTTACACCTAGGGTTGTGCTAAACAGGGCTTGGCTAGGTGTATGTAGGAGAGGCCTGCAGAATTTTCCAGCATGGGCATGGAGGAGCTTGAGAGGTCAGGGGAGGTACAGGGAGGTCGGATGTAATGAAGCACCCAGAGTCCTCTTAGTCGCAGGCAGTGAGCTGAGGGTCAGCTCAGCAGTGGGTTCGTAAGCAGGCTAAGGGGGCGTATCTGTCGCTGTGTCTTACGCCTACAGCGTAACCTGCCCTTTGTTAAGATTTTCATATTTTCAAGTTCAGTTGTGATTTTTCAATTAAAATAAAAAGTGCTCCTTATAAGAAAATCATAAAACACAAAAAATGGAAAGAAGAAAACAATCCTCCTTTGTTAGTATCCAATGTACGTCTTCCTGAAATGATATAACTTCTCTTCCATCCTTTTAGCACTGGACATTTTATTTTAAAAGATTTCTTTATTTTAGAGAGAGTGTGGGGGAGGGGAGGAAGGGCAGAGGGTGAGAGAAAATCCTGGAGCGGGCTCCCCACTGAGCACAGAGCCCACCACAGGACTCGATCCTCGGACCCTGAGACCATGACCTGAGCTGAAATCAAGAGTCAGCCAC
>PITA01001329.1:163046-201786 GCA_004023965.1 Spilogale gracilis
TGGGAATATGCAATAATTTATTTAATCATTCTCCCAGCACGTGCATTTGGGTTGTTCCTAGTTTTACGTAAATATAAATAAAGCTGTGATAAGCATCCTTGTATCTAAATCTTTGACCTTGTTTCAGATTACGCCTTTAGGATTGATCGCATAATCGGAATGTCTGGGTCAAAGAGCCCAAGCATTTTAAGACTTCTGATCCCTCCTGCCAAGCGGCTTTCCGAAAAAATCCTTCCAATATCTGTTTCAGCTGTAGCACGTCACCACATACTCTCCAAAGGTGGATGTTGTCATCAAAATTTTGCTATCGCTTAATCCTTGTTATAGTCTCATAAAATGAGTCTTATCCCCAATTTACAGATAAGGAAAACTGAGGCCAACAGGATATTTTACTAGCTCCTGGTCACATAGCTAGTGAGCCACAGACACGAGGGCCGCATCTCCTGAAGCCCGAGATGCCCTTGGGTGCTGTTCCCAGTGCTGCCTCACCGAGTGGTGATGAGGCTAAAGGAGATTAGCTACCACAAACAGAGAGAACCCTTTCTTAACATACTGCTTATTCCCCAGGCATTGATGAGCTGAAGACTAATTATATGGAGAGGGGGAACAAAAGAACAAAAAATATAATGTAGGTTATTAATGTTGATAAGTAACCTATATGTGAGTTCATACAAGGAAGTTCACAAATAGGACCCACTGTTGTAATTTCTACACAGTGTTGTGTAGCTATTAATGGTAGAAGAGGTCATTTCGCTAGGAACAAAGTTGAGCTGTTCTCTGCTCGATCGCATCTCTGATTCCTCCTGAATCTCTTCAGGGTTTCAGACCGGTAGGTCAGAGGTCATGCTTTTGAGGTCCAGGCTCACGTCAGAATGTAACTCAGGCTGTGGCCAGCTTAGCCACGTGGATTTGATTCGGTCTCTTGAAAGACCCAAATTGGCCAATAATCTCACTTGGTCACATGTGGGGAGTATAAGAAAAATAATCATCAGAACTACCATTTATTGAGTGCTTACTGTATGCACTCAGAGAAAACGAACTCCCTCAGGCACCTTTGGGGCTCAGTAAGCAAACCAAATTAAAGGTAGGCTCCCTCGCATGGAGTCCAAGATTGTCATCAGCAATAAAGAGGTGAAAACTATTTGCAAAGGGGTATAAATAATCGATTTCAAGTGCAGTCATGCACCCTCTTTCCCTAACGTAAAGAGGAGCACACTGGTATTAAATAGGGGGGAGCCTCAAAATGACATTTAATTAATAATGGCAACCTCTCGCAGGTCTCAGAGGAAATCTGTGCAGCAGAGGCAGAGCACGGCAGTGTCGCCGTCAGAGGGACGCGTCACCGGCAACCGCAGGCTCCTTCGTTCCCTCTTCTGCCCTCTCATCCCCCCCCCACCGCCCTTGGTTTTTAGTCATTAAGAGAAAACGGCATAATCTCTGTGAACTATCGAGAGGGACCAGTGTCCCTCTGAGAACGGCTATCCTCAGGAAGGCACGGGGACATCCTCAAGGCAATTGTAGGGCATTCACAACACAGGTCCTGTGGACTCACGTTAGCAGACACATGCTGCCTTTTGAGAAACAGCCCCTCCCGAAGCAGGAGGGAGATGATCGTAGGGGTGAGGCTTCACTTAGCAGGGTCAGGTCCTGGTTCTGGGAACTTATTAACACTTTCAGCAGTAGACCCGGATGGGGCGCCTGGGTGGCTCAGTCTGTTAAGCATCTGACTCTTGATTTCGGCTCAGATGGAGCCCCGTGTTGGGCTCTGCACTGGGTCTGGAGCCTGCTTAAGTCTCTCTCTTCCTACTCCCCAACTCTCTGTCTCAAAAAAAGAGTATTCTCGGGCGATTTATATACATTTAAATACATATTTCCTGGAATATGCTCCTTTATTAACAGATCCGCCTTCCCCGTGCTGTATAAAATTCTGGTCTTTTCTGAAATTTTAATTGCAGTGTAGTTAACATTCAGTGTTATATTAGTTTCAGGTGTACAATATAGTGATGCGACAATCCCATACCTTACTCAGTGCTCATCGTGATAAGTGTACCCCTAACCCCCTCGCCTATTTCACCCATCCCCCCACCCACCTCCCTTCTGGCTTGTTCTCTATAGTTCTCCACAGTTAAGAATCTGTTTTTTGGTTTGTCTCTTTTTTCCTCTGTTTGTTTGTTTTGCTTCTTCAGTCCCACATATGAGTCAGATCCTACGGTATTTATCTCTATCGGACAGACTTATTTCACTTAGCATGATTCTCTCTAGATTCATCCATGTCGTTGCCGGTGGCAAGACTTCCTTCTTTTTTGTGGCTGAGTGACGTTCCACTGTGCGCCCACAGCCTCCCCATCCGTTCATCTATTCGTGGACAGTTGAGTTGCCTCCATCATCTGGCGATAAAATGCCAGTCTTCGTATCTCTTTGCCTACATACGGGAAAGTAGAACTCTGACAGTCAGTCCCCATATACAAATTGGAGAGGAATAGACAGAACAGGTCTGCTGTGGGATTAGGGGTCTACAGAGGTGCCGGGGTGGGTGCCCGGCTCTGTGTGTGTGTGTCTGTGTGTGGAGAGAGAGAGAAAAGCTGGAGTGTGGGGAGGTTTATGTGGGTAAACAGCAGGCTGATGTCTATTCTTAGCATACAATTACTTACAGAGGCCTTGGCCATTTGAAAAGTTGCCTTAGGTGCCTTAAGAGGAAAAGCATCGACTTCCGGCCTGAGCCTCGGTCATATCACCTTAGGAGTTCTGCAGGCAGTAAATATGCTCAGTACCGATGGTAGTTAGTCCAGCGAAGACGTTAGTGAAGACGAATGAGGCAGAGCCTATAGCATGACAGGATGAAGGGACAGGGAATCTTCTGGAACGCCAGGATCCCTGGGGGTGCTGGAAGAGCGTGTGAGTTGAAGAGCAGGCTAGGGCTATACATGAAGTTGGAAAATTAGGCAGGGGTCAGGTCTGAGTGGCTCTGAGCTGAGCAGAAGAGGAGTGAGCACCTTTGCCGGTGACAGCTGCTGTAGAGCCGTTTCAATCCACGGGGGCTGTGGGCACTGTGTGGCTAGGACATGGGGGCCTCCAGGAGCACTGGTCTTCGGAGGGACAGCCCCTCTAGCTAGTTCTCTGGAAATGGACAGCCCTCAGAGACCGGAGGCACTAGCTGTGTGGTCGGGGAGGGGCCAGAGGCCTTGAAGAGCTTTGGAGAAAGGTCAGGAATGACTGAGATCTTTGTGTCCCTGCGGAAGGAGGATTAGAGGCCTTTTGTAAAGGAGGTAATGAGGCTTTCTTTTTGTTCCCCCACCATGGCAAGTGTAGTCTCTAATCCCCACGCCTCCCCACTCCCCCCCCCACCTCCCGTCTGCTCACTGTGTTCTCTAGAGTTAGGACTGTTTCTTGGTCTCTCTCTCTCTCTCTTTTTTCCTTTGCTCATTTGTTTTGTTTCTTGAATTCCGCATGTGAGTGAGATCATATCTATCTCTGGCTTTTTTTGCTCAGCATCGTACTCTCTGGCTCTGTCCATGTCGTTGCAAAGTAACGAGGCTTTCTAAGGTTGGCCGAGCTCACAGCCGCACCTCATCATCCCCCAGTGGGGTCGGTGCCAGGCTTCCTCTGCAGGTTTCTTTGCAAGATGGCACCTGGAAGTGAAGAATCTCTGAAAACAGGTATTTCATAGAGAAAAGGGTTGCACGGAGATGGGGAATCTGGAATTCAAAGGGCAGGTTGCCAGCGGCCAGCACGGTGTCCCAGGCTCTGTGAGGCTACTTGGATTATGAGCGCGTGAACCTGTGCAGGGTTTCCCGTGGCTGTTTTCTGGGCCAACACGCGTGAAAAAGGGCGGGTCCCCGGCCACAGCTCTTATAGAGAAAAGAAGGACATGCAGTTCTTAGGCTTGGGCACATTGCTGTGGGACTGGGACGGGAGGCCATTCAGCTTCCTCTCTCACGCCTGCTGTGCCTTCTGGGTTCTGCAATTGAAAGAGGCCCCTGCTGTGAGATTGTTTCCCCACAGAGAGCCAATTTAATTAAAGTCTGTTTCTTTAATTAAAAAGCATCGTTAGGAGTGCCTGGGTGGCTCAGTCGGTTAAGCATCTGCCTTCGGCTCAGGTCATGATCCCGGGGTCCGGGGATCGAGTCCCACATCGGGCTCCCTGCTCAGCGGCGAGCCTGCTTCTCCCTCTCCCTCTGCCGCTCCTCCTGCTTGTGCACTCTCGCTCTCTCTCTCTGTCAAATAAATAAATAAAATCTTTAAGAAAAATATGAAAAGCATCACTAAAATCACCTTGCCTTACACGGAAGCAGGATGCATTCTGAGTGGCAGTGGCCGTAGTCGTAGGCAGGCGTCTACGTAAGCAGACCTGCTGAATAACAGCCTTTCGTAAAGTATGATCCAGGACCTTCGGGCCTGTGAGAGTCCTGCACGAGGAGGGTTTTTTTTATATGTGAATAAATTCAAGAAATGCTGTGTATTATATACCCTTCTTAGACATTCACAAGGCCCTCTGGCGTAGTAAAGACTGTAAGATAACTTACACTAAGGAAACCTAGCCAACTTTTTATAATTTAACATTTCCTAAACTTGTTGTCCATGGAGCCATTATTTTGGGGGTTATTTTTATTTTTTTTCCTTTTCTAACGTCTCTTAAAAACCTGCATATTGAGAACAACTTTAGGAAAGCCTGACTTGGAGAACTAAGACATAAGTAGGGTAGGCTTTATTGATTTGTTAATTGTCTTTCTTTTGACAAGGTTGAGCTAGTTCATCTTTAACCAGAAGGTGTGTGTGTGTGTGTGTGTGTGTGTGTGTGTGTATTTTATGTATATGTATGCATACATATACACATATATCCATATATGGAACCACATATGTAAATGAGTCATAAGCGCTCTCTCTCCAAACCTCCATTCCTAATCTAAACCAAACAGGACTGGCCTGACCGTGCCAGTTTTTTCCTCCGCAGCCTGTTCATGAACCTGTGTCCACACCCGCTGTTGCGCCCCGAGGGGTTCTTTTACTCAGATATGGGATCCTATGCCATCTAAACCACTAAATCCTTGCAGAACCTATGTACTCCAAGAAACCAGTCCTGATTAGGTGAAATGAAGTATCACCTTTGGGCCAAATTCCCAGCTGACCAGTGTGCTTCCTTTTATGTAGCGTGTAAGTGCTGCTCTCCTGGGCTTTGTGAATGCGTAACTGATATCCTTCTATAGTCTGATGGTGGTTTGCTGCATGTAGACCAGACCATAAACTCACTGAAGAAATAGACCCTTTTCCCTGTCTTCCTGATACTCCAGGGAATATTTATTAATGCAATTTGTAACCATAGAAGCCAGCTTCAGTCATGGAAATTCTGTGGTTAGGGTTGGCCATCAGAACGGTAGGATTGAAATGCTTCCTCCCAAAACCAACCGCTTTGCTTTGGCTGGATATTTCTCCCTGTGCTCCAAATAAAGCAGTTCTTCCCAAAAGTGTCTGGGAAGAACTCTACCCATCTCTTGTATTTCCTTGCTGCCATCTATTTTCATTCTATTACCCATCCCAGGCTGGGTCCACCTACCCCTACACTCAAGGACACTGGGAACCCTGACTACGGTATATGATTGCCATTCCCACGGGGTTCCCCTCCCCCCACCTCCTTGGAGATTTCTTAAGAATTCAATTGTTCTGACTCATAGGGTGCTGTGTTCTCCTGGTCCTCGCATATCGTCCTAAAGTCAGCCCATCCGGCCTTCCATCTTCCACATGGAATGTTCCCATTCATTTATCTCATTTATTCCAGCTACCTGGTGTGCTTATAATCTCACCTCCGATTCTTTGGGAATACTGTGGAGGGGATAAACAAACAAGCAAACTGAATCTGTTGCTTCCTCCAAATGTTACTTTTTCTCTAAATGGGATCATAAGTTTCCCAGGAATATTGAACCTAAAACATCAGGATTATCTTTGACCTCACTGTCCCCCTGACTTCCTGTGACATTTGTGACCATGGTATCAGTTAGGAAGCATGAGGGCACATCTCTAAAAGATCATTTATTTCTTCTGTGTCCTGCTCAGATACATGGGATGTATCTAACTCATGTTGGTGTTGTGCCGTCAAGCTATCCTGCCCTCTAATAGTCTCATACAGGACTTCACAGTGCTTCCTGGCTTTTAATCCACATTGATGGGTTTGGTCCAGGCTTTCCCAGAGTATGCCACCTTGGGATATTGATTATTTTGAATTAAAGTTACTTAAGAACTAGCCAGCATAAGAAGGACCCTCTGACTTCCATGACCCCCCTGATAGCAGGAAATAAATCTCAGAAGCTACCCTTCCTGTACCAGGAGAGAGACATCCTTATCACCAAAGATAGGGAACTTGGGATGAAGAAGGCTATATAAACAAACCTTGTTACTTCCCGAATTTCCTATTCTGAGCCCAGACTTGTTTGTCTAGCCAATTCTTCACAGATTTATTCTTCCCTTGTCTAAAAAGTAAAGGCATAAAAGCAGCCTGCTTTGATAACTTCTTTGAGTCTCATAGTCTTAGGAGTTCCTGCACCTATGAAATTCAATTAGTTTTTCTCCTGTTAATCCATCTTGTGTCAATTTAATTATTAGTCAGCCAAAGAACCTAGAAAGGAAGAAGGGAAAAGCTTCCTTTACCATATGCTTTATCATCTGATAAGATATATACATTTTACCAGAGCCTTCTATTTATCTACAAGTCTGGTAGCTGTCTTGTGGTGAGTGGTCATGTCCATTAAGGATTTTTTAAGCCTCGAACAGAGGTTTACCTTACTGCCCAGCCCCACCTTTAATACTGGATTTTTGAGAAGAGCAGAATAAGATCCCGTTCCAACTTTATAAAGCATCATCTCACTGGAAAGAAGAGCCACAAACCTGAAATGTCTAAATACTGGCCTCTGAAACTAATTAATTAAAATCCAGAAATGCTTACTGGGAAGATATACTTCGAGGACGGGAAGGAGAGGCAGAGGTCAGTGTTGATTTGCGTTTTCATGGAAGGTCCCTCAAGAAGATGAAATTTTGAGTGGAGATGAAGAATATGTAATACTTGAAGAGAACAGTAATGGAGACAAGGAAGTTTAGGGCTAGTTCTTCCTCCTTTTAAAATGGAAGAGAGGGAGAGTTGGCCCTTCATTGTGGCTGACCCTGTGTTCCCGTAGCAACTTGTTCCTGGGCTATTAGAACTTTCTCTTCACGCATGGGACTCACCTCACCGGGTAGAGGCTCCTCAAGGGTAGAGACTGTGTCTCCTTCGCTGCCATCCCGGCTCCAAGCACAGCATCTGGCTCAGATAGACACGCAACACACATAGGCCAAACACGGACAGATGTCTACATTTTCAAAATGAAGAAGGGTAAAATTGGCAAACTGCAAATATCTAAACTTGATGACAGTTCAAAAAAAAAAAAAAAAAAAACCCAATCTGGAACAGACATAAATGGCTGGACTGAAAAAAAATCTGCAATTCATCTAGACATGATCAGGAAATTTGAACTGCCCTTCATTAAAAACCACCAGGGCAATGAAAAGATTTTCAAAGAGAATCTAACTGCGTGGTGCATTAATAGAAACACGGTGTCATGAGCAGTCACGGTCCTTTTGGGTTTTGCTGGACAGGCCCCAGGATGTTCTGTTCTGAGCTCATTTGAAGAAGGGCACACCCCGGGGCAGGGGAGGGGACAGGAAGGTGACCAGGACTCGTCATTAGTTTCCCTGTCAAATGAGTACAGCTTAGAGAGCTGGCGGGAAGAGGCAACAGGGCCATCTTCCAAGCCCTGGAATATAGATGTGGATCTCTCCCCCACCCCTCCCAGGGGCACCAGAGGTGGAAGCAATTGGGGGCCCAAGTTCCAACACCAAAGCTGTGTGCAAACGCTCCACGACAGTGGCCAACCCTCCTGTTTGGGGAAGCCACGGGTGGAATTCCTGCACTGGGCGAGAGGTTTGTACTGGGTGATCTTCAGGTCCAAGAATCCGTGCCGGTCCCACCTCGTTCATCATGAATAGGATGGATACTCTTCAAGAAACCTTGCCAGACTAGAGCAAGGCAGCAAAGCCCCTTGCAGGCTCCATTCACATTGTTTTCCACGTTAACTACTCAGGGTAACCCATGCCTGTAATAGGGATTCGAAAGAGGTTAAGCCACTAACTAAGTAATGTCCTGCCTGCCATCCAGAAGGGACCCATCTCTGAGCACTTCTCATTAATAGAAGATAATGTGTAAGTTAGAGAATCCATGTACATCGCAGAATATGATATCATGGCCCATGTCAGCAGACGTCGATCATGATAAATCATCTGACGGAAACTCCAGTCCGGGATGTCCTGAATTCTGCAAATTCCCTAGTTCATATCCCGCTCCTCCAGTTGTTTTTAGAACAGGGAATAGCAGTCTTCCACTTTTTAAATAAGATCAGACACATGCCAGAAATAAGTGAATAGAAGGACATGAAATTAGGCCAAAGGCATTTTTCTTAAATTATTTTAGTTTGCAAATTTCTCGACCATCAGTTAGACTTAACTTCTGGGTTTCTCGGTAATTTCTCACTGCCTGCCCCTTTCCTTCTCCTTCCTGTCTTTCATTTCCTTTCATCTCCTTTTCCTCTGAGAACTTAAATCTTCTGCACTTTCCCAAGACTCAATTAGTATCACTTAAAAACATTTTTGTGGGACCAGCGAAGTTTCGGAGCTGCTGCATTTCATACTTAGCTGAACCCTGGAATCCCACCTGTGGCCACACGTTTGCCTTTGGTTTAGAGGCAGGAGTCGAAAACGGGAATTGATATGCAGGTGTGGTGCAAAGCCGGTCTTAAAAATACAGATGTTATTCCCTCTGGGCCCCAGGGACCTGGGACAAAATGCAGCGAGCTACCCCCAGAGGTGAAACAGTATCATAAAATGGTTTCTCGATCCCTGAGTTTTGCTGAGCTGTCTCTTTGCAGCATTTAGTGACTCCTTAATAACACCAGCAGCTCTTTCGGCGAAATTGCTCACATTTAGGGAGCACGGTCATGTGAAACAAAATTGAATTATGAAAACGATTTTCCAGTTAGCTCTGACATTTATTTCTGTTTATCTTTTTTCTCAAGGGAGCCATTTACCACTTCCTACCCGGCTGGCTTGAGCTGGTGCCCACAGGACCCCAAACAATCACACACACCTCTGAACAACAAAGGTCCTTATTTTCCATTGCTGGTCCTAGCCCACAGCTTGGAAAGATCTTAAACCAAGAAGTACCGAAAGTGGACTTTTGAAGAAAATTATGATGCTTGTTTAAGCCCATTCAGAGTTTCATAGAACGCCTCTCTCAGGCTAGTGCTGTTGGAGGCAGTCCTATTTAGACGTAGAAACAGCGTGTATTGATGAGCGAAACTTAAAGATGAAGGGACGTTGCAGTAAAACTGAAAATGCACACACCGTAAAAGCAAGCAATTCCACTTCTAGGTATTTATATATTATATACATGTGGGTAACTCTCCCACATGTGTGCGCTTAACAACAGTTAAAATGAATAAATTAGATGCATATGTGTCCACATGGGTCCATCGCAGAACACAGAGTGAAGAAAGCAAGCTACTAAAAATACTGTTACCACCATGCAAATTTTTAAACAGAACACGAACACATAGTGTAAGAGCCTGGACACTCCCCAGCTCCAGAAACCGCCTCCAGGGAGGAAATGGGAGTAGGGAGTAATAGCAAAGCTTCTTCGACATTATCAATAATGTTGTATAGGGTTGAAAAGGCTTTGAGGTATATATATATATATATATACAATACAAATTATAATATATATATTATATATAAAAAATACAAATTTGATTCAGTGAGCCCTTGGGTATTATTTTCTATACTTTAATGCAGCTTTACGTATTTCACAGGTTAAAATAAAGCCCAAACTAGGATTTAAACACAAAGGGTGAATGCGCTGTTAAGCACCTTAGTGGGGGAGAGGAGAGGGGTCGCCCTCCAAACCCAGCGGAGTGGGGAGAGTCAGCATCTAGAAAACAGGCAAAGACCCTCATCTTTGGAGAGGACAGAGTACCAGAGTGGTTATCCTCAGACCAGTTCATTCTTTCCTCTTCCAGTGGCTCGTTCTAGAAATGCTTCTCATCCAATCGCTTCACTTCCTGGTTACATTCTACTTGCCTGGTACAAATTTTTATTCCTACTCGGTGATAACACAGATCAAAATTTCCATTGCTCCCGTTTCTTTTGTTACTCTGTGCCCCAAGTTACCTCTTCTCTCTGTACATTATATTCCAACGTATAGACCCACATAGGACATCTAAGTGAAAGGCACAGCCGGCTCTCTATTTCAGATAGAACTCCATTTGCTAAGTGGAAATAGATACCCACATGTGGAGGGAGGTCCTTTTGACAGGAGTAATTCATTTTTGCAACTCAGTTGGAAATTGCAGCTCATTTATCCAGTTTCAGATTGGAGATCCCCACCAAGGTGTGAGGTTATCTAAATGATACATAATTGACTTGAGTTCGGCTAGTCTCTATTCAACATCTTCTCTATCAAGACTGACCAGCCTAGAAGACTAGAATGACACAGAGCTCTTTAGAAATTCATGTGCATTCCCAGAAGTCAGCTTAAAGAAAGACATTGGATACACTGCACGTGGTTTTGATTCTAAGGGTCAGAACTTTTGCGAGGGCTGTGGGAGGCATTGAGAAAACAAGCTGGTGTTGGGGTCAGACAGGGAGGACTCTAGATCCCAGCTCTGCCACTTTACCACCTGTCATGTCTTAGCAAAGTTGCCTCATGTCTCTGATCTTCTGTTTTCTCATCCAGAAAACGAGGTTGGTAATTCCTACCTTATGGGGTTGTTAGGTGAGATAAGTAATGTAAAATGCTTATCATAGTGCCTGACATCTGGTCAGTGTCTGAAAGCGTAGTTGTACCTGACTTGTCCCGGACACAAGACCCAGGTAGAACTATGTGAATGCTACACTTGTATGTAAAGAGCCATGATTTTCATGCAGTGCTTAAACATCGCAAAAATGTTGGCCCAACTTTGATCAGATTAGCATATCAAGATTTTGCCTGGGGATTGTAACTCTCCGTGTGACCTTTGATTTTACCAAACAAAGGTCATCTTCTTGCATGATGATTAGTCAGTGGGTGGACTTTGGGATTAGCTCAGTGTTCTAGCCAAAGAACTCAGCTGAAACAAGCCCGGTGATGATTTTGGTACCCACTGAACATAATTAGATCTATGAATTCTCTGTGTAACCTGGTACACGTTGAGAAGTGAGGCCTTGGGTGGATAAATTCAAACTGGGCCTACGTCATGCCATCCCCTCCATGGTGGTAAAGTGGCACTCACTACCCTAGTGACCCTGTTGCTGGTGGGGACACATCATAGCCCTCAGGTAAGATGAGAATTGAAAAGGTTACTAAGCAGTGGGGTTGACGGGCCTATCAGTACCGCCGTGGTATCATCTTGGGCAAATAACCCCCTGACTCTAAATCTTTTTGTCTTTAAAGATGGGAACGCAAGATGTTAGACTAGATGATTTCTGGAAAACTTTGCAGCAGTGTTCTGCATGTTTATGATTTCTTGTTCTTTCCAAGTATGATTAAACATTAAAATGACCATGTGTTCTATTCTAAGATGCACATTTTTTACCATCTTGGACGTCAGGGTATAACTTAGAATTGACAGTAATTTAAAAGGTGAAAGATTTATGCCATCTGAAGATAAACCAGAGTATTAAATCGATGGCAATTTAAATTGCTATGAAATACGGCACTAAATGTGGGAGAAGTGCTTGTAATAAGTGCTATTTTGCCAAGAGTTTCCACAGGAAAAATTGAAAATTCCTGTCCAAATATTGACTGAAAATGAGAGTGTAAAATCCTTGTCACTTCAATAGGGAATGTCAACAGAAAACAACCTGGGAGCTTCTAAGACCGTTGTTCCAGAAGAGCTATGAGTTTGAGTGTCCCAAAAGGTCCCTTTCAGCCCTAAGAGTCTCTGATACATTAACTTTATTTCTACTATCTGGTTGGTTATTTTGTGTACTCATGAAGTAACGATAGAGGGTACAGGAAAAAACAGAAGATGGTTTATAGGAATGACATGGTAATGTACCTATTAAACAGTTACATGTAGATTTCCATTGGAATGTTTAAGTTCCTGCTACTCTAATTGGCTGAATTTTACTATAGCCATCGCCCATGGATTATTTTCAGATAATATGTTTGGACGCTGAAATAATTTCACATTTGTTGAAGGCTTTAAAGGTCCTTTAGATTCTTCTAGGAAAGCAAAGGTTATTTGCTATGACTGTAGTGCCATATAACAGGATGTATTTCTTCTTTGTACTCTAGATAAATGGAACTTCCATGTTAATTCTTATCCTAGTCCTAGAGGAGATATTACTTGATTATAACTGGTGTAATTTTGGGCTGCTGTTGAGTTTATATGCCTAAAAAGAAGCCATTAGTTAGTTATGAGTGACCTGTTGCTTGATTTATCAAGCCTTCATAATGATCATAACACATGTCGTCTGTGTTATGTCGTCTGTAGTCAGTCTCACTGTGGCTCATAGTGTGGCTGAGATCTAAAGCAATATTGAACTTGACTGTCCCAAGAATACGGCCCAGAGGTGTGGTGCAGTTGATCTTGGAGGAGCTGCTTAAAAAGTGATGCCCAGTGCACCTGGGTATCTCAGTGGGTCAAACCTCTGCCTTCAGCTGAGGTGATGATCTCAGGGTCCTGGGATGGAGGCCCACATCGGGCTCTCTGCTCGGCAGGGACCCTGCTTCCTCCCCCTCTCTCTGCCTGCCTCTCTGCCTACATGTGATCTCTCTCTGTGTCAAATAAATAAATAAATAAATAAATCCTTTAAAAAAAGTGACTCCCAGTGCCAAAATCTGGGATCAGTTATCCAAAAGACGGTATTTGGGGGCTGGGTTTGATTTCTGGGTTTCCCTAATTGACAGTAGAAATCTCAGTTTATCACATGTGCCATGAATTTGTTAGTCTGAAGGAATTAATCAAAATGATGTTTCTATAAACATTTTTTATTGATTCATCATTTCTGAAATCATGCAGTTTATGAGTCGGTCCTATTTTGGGTAGTAGCAATTACTTACGAAAGCTGCTAGGTCGTTTCTGTCAAGCTTAATTAAACCTTTTCTGCTGGGAGGTTTTTTTAAAGAGTTTGTGAACTGTTGACTGTTGATACCATGCTTCAGATATTACTCATGAAATGGAATCTCTACCAGTAAAAATAACTCAGAGGCATCAAACCTCCAAATCTGGAAGCCAGTCGACTCCTTCTAGACAAATTCCATATGTCTTATTACCTCATCACAGCTCAGCATTTGGTCTTGTGTATTATTTATAGGTGGGAGTCACGTTTTTTCTAAAATTTTTTTGAGATGTCTACTCCATTTTTTACTGTCAGCCTTTTGTAAATTTTAATAATGTGAAACGCACCCAAGGACCAATGAAGACACTCAGAATAGCAACTTTTGTAGGAGTTCCTGATGAAGAGCTAATCAAGGGATTTTTTTGACCCAGTTATGAAACCTGAGGAAAATCTAGAACTTTAAAGATATCTTGGACTATGCAGTATTGGAAGCATAGAAGAATGTTAGGGTAAGTGAAGGTTAAGGACAGGAGTATCTGTGGACTTAAATTGAAAGGAAGTTTGACTGAGGGGGCACTTTGAGCTGCATGGGATTTGGATTGATTAAAAAATATATAAGTGAGAGAAATGCAGACCGAGCAGTGGTTCAAAGACAATGAAGAAGGGTCTTCTCCATTGGAACGAGGTTGGATGACCACAGCGGTGCCAGTTGACAAAGGTCTTGGTAATTAGGCATCCCTGAAGAATTTTGAGAGGAGAAGTGATGTAATGAAAGCAATATTGTAAGAAAACAACTCATTAACATTGGATACAAATGGAAGGAAGGAGTAAGGATAAGGAAAACTGAGATGCAGGAAGACTTGTTTCTATTAAAATAGCAAGGAATAAGGTGATGGTTGGGTAATGTGACAAAGACGGTCACCAGACTGGTGTCAGTGCTCTGGCATTAATATCAACAACAGCTAACATCTACTGAATGCTTATTCCACATCAGGCATTGTTGCTAAGTGATTTACATTGATTAATCATCACAACAACCTTATGAGATAAATACTATTATCAATCCCATTTTACAGATAAAGGAACTGAGGCTTAGAAAAACTAAATGATTTCCCTTAAGTAATTGGTAGAGTGAGAATCTCCCAATACCTGAACACGTGCTATAAAAGAAGAAAATTAAAACCATGTGAAGGGTAGAAATGAGAACTAGCCGACATTTATTTTACACTGTACTTGATATCAGAACATCTTAAGTAGTTAAGACCCAGTATTTTAAGAGGCATTTTGGTATTTTAAAACCCAACCAGAGAATCATACAACGTGAACCAGACAGATGTCATAGATTGGGTTCCCCAGGAAGCAGACTTTGGGATTTGGATGCAGGAGGCTTCCTGGAGAGAGTACTTTGGAACAATATCCATGAGAGGGGAGGGTTGCAGAAATGGGCAGAGGCTTCAGCTGATCTCATAGGGAGCTCTGGAGATACAGTGACCCTTCAGCTGTCACGATAAAGGCAAGAGGGCCAGGCTTCTATACTCCTTCCTCAAGCAGTCAGTGGATGCTGGCTGCCCTAGGAAGGAAGGGTCACCTTGGGGCAAAGCAACTTCCTTCAGCTGATGACAGGTCTTAGGGACAGACTCAGCTGTGACTGTAGTGCCATAGAACAGCCTCAGTCCTGAAGGGATTCTGGCCAGCACACCACACAGCATCCACTACAACAAAACCTAAGAACATAGCATATTTTTGAATTATCTGCTCTTCAGTCCATAAACACCTACATCATATTTTTAAGGAATACTCCCTTTTAAAGTACTTTCTGGTGGAGAGGAGACACCCAATAAATCTGTCAGTACATTTCTTTCCCATGGAGCACTCTCCTTAGTTCTAGATGAAAATAATCAATACAGGAGGCATTTGGTGTGTGCATTTTAACTGAAACACTGTGTTTCGGACCCAGTTGGTGTTAATGTGTAAATCCAGTATTGTTTGTACACCTGCCCTCTTTTTTATGATGCTTTGTTCATAAAAGAAGTCTAGTTTGGATTTCTTGCTTCAAACTGAAGAAATGGTGGGGTCAGCATTGGCCAGGAATCCAACTCCAATGGTATCATGAAGTCATTCTTCAAGTCCTTCAAAAAGACCTTCCCAGGCTTACCTTCAGAGAGGAGGTATGTGGACAAGACCATGGGCTAGAATCACCCAGGAAACTCTCCATTGTACCACTGCTGATCTTGATAAATATTAGGTACATACATACAAAATAAATGCACACTTGGACTTCACCTCCCTAAGAATCCCATTCCTGGTGGCTGGAGTCGGGTCCAGGCATACTTTTTTTTTTTTTTTAAGATTTTATTGATTTATTTGACAGAGAGAGAGAGATCACAAGTAGGCAGAGAGGCAGGCAGAGAGAGAGGAGGAAGCTGGCTCCCTGCTGAACAGGGAGCCCGATGCAGGTCTTGATCCCAGGACCCTGAAATCATGACCTGAGCCGAAGTCAGAGGCTTAACCCACTGAGCCACCCAGGCATCCCAGGCATACTTATTTTTTAACAGTCTCCAAAATTCACCAGAGTCTGAGAACCCCTTTCTAGTGAGCCAGTAGAGACTTCTGATAAATCAGTCTATTCTGTGGGAATCTTTGGAGATGAGATCAGCTCTTCGATGTGCTGGAGCTCTTCAGCTGGCTAAATCTCAGAATGAAAGATCTTAGAGGAACTGGGAACTGTCATCTAGAAATAGGGAGGTAAAGAGATGTTGGAAAACTCTGCACTCTAATGAAAAAGAAAGACAAAATGACACAGGACAGGATTAGGAACTAGAGAGCAGGGATAGGGATCATGGAAAACCACAAAGATCCATAGCCTCTTATTTACAATCGTCACCTTACCCATTACTCTTAAATGAAGATGATCCTTGTGTTTGTCTTGATGGATAGCAAGTAAGTGGGAGCATGCAAGCAGGCGTCTTCTTCATTCACACAATAAGCCATAATTGGGCAGTTACTATATTCCAAGCACTGTGCCAATGGTAGCAGTGCAGAAACAGGAAGACTCACCCTGTGCCTTCAGGGAGCTTGCAGTCAGAGTGGGCGGAAACTGACAGATGTAGAGCGCTGATGTAGAAAGAGTCACAGAGACTGGAGTAATAGGGAAAGGCTGTCATCTGCAAACAATGGCAGTCTTGTCTCATCTCTTCCAACTCTTACATTTCTTATTTCCTTTCTGTGGTGGTAAAGAACGATGTCCACCAGGGTGATACGGGAGGGGAATAGTAACCCAGGAGCTATACAAGGTCAAAGACGCATCCTATCTCTGAGCCAGAGGGCTATCGGAATACACTGTGTAAAGGGGACTGAAATGCCCCCCCGTCTGATGAGTGTATTCTGTTTGTTCTAAGAAGGGGGCCTCAAGAGACAAGATGCTCAGCTCATGTAGGTTTGTGCAGGAGGAAAGCTCTCTGACATCTTCATCTCTGGCTGGTGTTCAGAGTACTTCATCCTGGCGTTGGCCTTTTCTGGATCACTCGGGCAGCAGGAGGCCAAGGAAGACTGAAAACCCTCTCAGGGAGAGTGGGAACTTACATGTAAACCCTTCATTAGATAAGAAATAGGGTTAGCTCTTAGGATACATATATATCAAATAGCCAATGACTGGCCTTCAGAAGAGCTTGACCAGGGTTGGGAAGGGTCCAGAAATCAATGAGGACTGCCGGTTGGAGTTGGGCAAGAGAAAGGACAGTAAGGGGCAAGGCAGATGTGTTTCTTATATTTAGAGAATCCCCATGGAGTGTGCCAGGTTGTTGATTATTTCCGGTGTACTCTGTGGTACCAGAAGGCAGAGGGAGACAGATTTGAGTTCAGAGTAAGGAAGTATCTTTCTGGTGGTGCCATGAGTCCTCCGTTGCTAGAAAAGTTTATGGGGAGGTTTCAAGCAGAGCATCTCCTAGAAATTCAATTTTGAAAATGGATTTGAAATTCAAGTGAGGGTTGCTAGAAGGCTGTGTACTCAAGAAGGCATTTCAGGCGCCTGGGTGGCTCAGTGGGTTAAAGCCTCTGCCTTCGGCTCAGGTCATGATCTCAGGGTCCTGGGATCAAGGCCTGTATCAGGCTCTCTGCTCAGCAGGGAGCCTGCTTCCTCCTCTCTCTCTGCCTGCTTGTGATCTCTCTGTCAAATAAATAAATAAGATCTTAAAAAAGAACAAAAAAGAAGACATTTTAGAAAGGGTCACTTGTAGAACATCTCCCTGAAACCTTCCAGATTCCAGATTCTGCCCTGGGTAGTCTTATACCCACAACCTCCTTAATGCTTCCTAACAACCCAGAGCACCCGTTATCCCCATACTAAATAGGAAGACACCGGGGACCCGAAAAATTAAATACTTTGCCTGAAGTTGCCCGGCGCCTAAGGAGCAGAATCAGGATTTGAACTGACGAGCACCCAGGCTGAGCCCATCTGGACAGAGGCCAGGGCTGCTCCCACTTTGGCGTGCCTACAGGAGTCTCCTGAGAACTTGTTAAAATGCAGGTTCTATTTCAGGAGGTCCCGGGTTCTGCATTTATTTTTTTAATATTTTATTTATTTATTGAGAGAGAGAGCGTGAGTGAGAGAGAGCATGAGAGGGGAGAAGGTCAGAGGGAGAAGCAGACTCTCTATGCGGCTGGGAGCCTGATGCGGGGCTTGATCCCGGGTCTCCAGGATCGTGACCTGAGCTGAAGGCAGTCGCTTAACCAACTGAGCCACCCAGGCGCCCCGGGTTCTGCATTTAATAAGCAGAACTGAGTAAAGGAGACACTTGAGTATTGCGGGTGTAGACAGCCTTCATCCAGTTGTGCAGGAGTCGGACTGCACGTGGATTTGATGACTCTGTTCGCCAAGTGAGGAAAGCAAGAGGAACAGGGAGTTACTGCCCAGTGTCCGCGCACGTTTGGCACGTCTCTCCGATGGGAACCGGTCATCTCATCGTTCGACGGATGTTTACTGAGTGTCCACAGTACGCTGGAGACTGGCCTAGGCACTTGAAATGCAGAGATAAACAAGGCGCTTTTATAATCTCGGGGAGTGAGCCTAAACCTAAACAGTGATCGTGGGGTTTGGTGATGTGTCTGCCTCACAGTTTTCCTGGCCCGGACCCTCGCAGTACCCCGACTTTCCTCACTCTCTTGGCCTCTCTGTTCGATCTGTCACCAGGTTGGCTCACTATGAATAAACGAGGCAGCAGAGCTGCCGGAGAAGGGACAGCGGCCCCGTTTGCGGGAACAGATGTGTTCTCACAGCTCGCTCTGCCCGTCAGCCTGCAGCTCCCTGGCCCCTCTCGCAGCGGGAACTGTGACCTGGCCCTCATCCAGGGGAGAGCAGCGAGACGGGGGAGGAGACCCGAGCCGTGTCACATCAAACACTGTTGACAGGCCTCAAGACAGAGCACCGGGGACCTTGAGGGCCTTCCCCCGCTGTCCCTCTGCCTCCAGGCCCCGTCCGTTGTGCTTCCGGGGATGACTCCTGTCTTTCAAGACACACTCAGACATCGCCTTCCCCGACTAGCCACGCTAAAGCAGGTCTACCTTCTCGTTCCTTCCTAACTCTCATCCACTCTCTGATTGTACCTCCGTTTCTTCTTTCTTAGTGATGGTAGTTTGAGACGTTCAACTCTAGAGGCCGTGATACGTGAGAAGATTCTCAGGACTTCCCAGTCATTACTTTGGGACATTCATCCTTAGGTTTGCCTTTCATTGATCCAGCTGCTGGCCCTCCCTCATGTCCTACAGCTAGACTGTTGGGTCAGCCTCTCGGCAAGCTTCTCTTTCCTTACTTACCCCTCCTCCCCCGTAGCCCCGTCCCCATCCCCAAGCAACTCCATTTTGGAGGCTGCTGCTAGAGCCCTCTTTCTGCACACTCGCCTCCCGAGAGGTACTGTGAGGACATTCTTGCTCCCAGGGGCCCGTTCCTTCCATGTGACAGGAGACAGTTCCGGGACCATTCCTGGGTCCTTAGCTGACATGGTCATACTCCGTGTGTGCTCAGAGAGGGGCCTCCATCCCCCCCGGGCGGCTCTCCTCCTCCTGCCTTAAGTTGGAATCTCTCAGTAAAAGTGGGAACGCTTTCCGAGCATCAAGCTCGTGTCTTTGCAGTCTGGCTCGCAATCACGTTCTGACTTCTCTGAAAACGTGTTGCTATCGAACCACATTTTAAAATTCGTGCAATTAAAAAAAGAGAGAGGGAGAGAGAATAAACAGACAAAACAAAACAAAAACCGTCCTTTAATCCCTGCTTGCTGAACTGGTGCTTCTGAGGCAAGCGGATGACCACATGGCTGTTTCCAGGGCGGGCAGGGGATGCGGCTTGGGCCCAGCGCTCTGCTCTGCCTGTCACGGCACTGCCTTTGATCTTTAATTAGAGCCATTCTGGGCAGGGCTTAGTACTCTCTGAAAACACACTTTGTGATTAAAAAATGTGCAGTACATCAGCCAAAACATTTGTTTATATTTTACCCTCAGTTTCAGGGTTCTCGTTTCTTGTCATGCTTTCCTTGAGAACTTTCTTTATGCAATGAAAGGGTGGGAGTGCTCTAGCATGACTCTGCGATAGAAGTACGAAGCGGGACCCTCACCCCTGAAGAGAGAAAGGTTTCTCCCCACCTTTCGGGCACAAAGTCCATAAGGAGATGGCAAAACACCCTTCGCTGCAACGTTTCCAGAAGGGTAATAGCAGTCGGGCTGTCCAGGAAGGAAGGAGCCTCACAAAGAATGAGACTTTCCAACCAGGGTCAGTGCTGGGGACCCCCTCGGGGACGCGGGCTGCTTGGGTGTGCTCGTGTGTGTCACTAGGGTGCCGATTTGGGTGGAACCGGGTTTCTTGACAGCAGCACTGTTCACATTTTGGACCAGTCATTTTGGCTGGTGGGGGGTGGCTGTCCCATGCGCTGTAGGATCCTTGGTGGCATCCCTGGCTCTACCTGCCAGGGGTCCCCCTGCCTGCACCAACTGCACAGTCAAAAACGTCTCCAGCCGGGCCGCCTGGAGGGCTCAGAGTTAAGCGTCTGCCTTCGGTTCAGGTCATGATCCCAGGGTCCTGGGATCCAGCCTGCATCGGGCTCCCTGGTCAGCAGGGAGTCTGCTTTTCACTCACTCTCTCTCCTCCTCCCCATCACTCATTTTCTCTCTCTCTCTCTCTCAAATAAATAAATAAATCTTTTTTAAAAAGTCTCCAGACATTTCCAAATGTCCCCAAGGCAGAGCACTGTATGACGTGCCCCCCCATGCCTCCACGAGACAGACTTGGAATGGGGTCCTTCTAAGGGGCAGGGTCTGTGGGGCCTGGAGCAGCGGGTGTTGACATCACCCGACAGGCGTCCAGCAAGTTGCAATGGCAGAGTCTTGGAGGTAAGGCCAGGAATCGGGAGCTTTTAAAGGTCCCCCCGCCCACCAAGTGACTCCAAATACACTGAGGGTTAAGAGAGCGAGAACTTTGTAAGGAGGAAGTGCTTCATGACTTCCATCAAAGGGGTGAAAGGAGCAGTGACCCTGGGAGTCAGACGGGAAGACACCAAGACCAACAAACAAACATCCTAAGTTTGCTGTTGCTCCTTAGGTCTTCCGTGGTGGCTGGGAGAGCTCTCGGAGATGCTGGGAGGGCCTGGGAGGCTGCTCATACCTCACAGCCAGCTGTGAGAGGAAGAATCCTACAAGGTGGAAGGGGTCCTGGCGATTTGAGGCAGGAATGGAGGGCTGAGACTTTGAAGCCTGCGGGTGGAGGTAAGGAGGAATGGTAGGCCGAGAAGGAAGCAGTCCTGAGGCTGGGAAGTCAGTCCTTCTCGGCCACTTGGCTCCAGTTCACCAAAGGTGGGGAAATGGTGTCAGCAGTATAGGCTTGGGGGTCTCTTGAGGTCCCCCCGTTTTCCTCTGTGGTACCTAAATCTTCTGCTAAAGGGATAAGAAAAGCAATGGGCTGCTTTAGTGTCAGACTTCCAGGGTTCAGGATGCTGTCATCCCACCTAACATCCCAAACTAGAAAGTCTCCTGTCTTTTGTATTCTGATTCCTACCACAGCAGGGAGATTAAGGGCATGAGCTTTAGGAGTCACTCGGGTTGTGTTCATTTCTTGACTCCACATCCTACTAGTTGCGAGCTCTTAGAGAAATAACCCGTTTTACCTCTCTGGGCATCAGTGTCCCCTCTATAAGATGGGGGTAATAATCATGCCTACCTCATACAGCTGACACAAAAATGGAATGAAATAATCCATGAAAGCATTGAGTGCTCACTAAATATTAGCCACTGTCATTATTTATTCTGGGGCCTCAACATGTAGTGGGTCAAGAAGTCCTGTTTCCTGTTCCTTGGATGTGTCTTTTGACAATATGGCACCCTCCTTCCCATCTCTGTTGGCATGGAGTTCTGTGCCACTGATGACCCCTTCTGGGGGGTCCTTGCTCCGCCACCCAGCTAACCTCTCTCGGGAGTCACCAGGCTCATGTGACTCCTGATTAAAATTTCCAGGGGGTCTTTGCAACCAACAGGGTGAATTCCAAAAGCCATATGGCCAGGACCTACTTCGTTGCCCACCCAGTCGTTCCCCAGTGTTTCAGAGTTGTTAGTTTTGGTTCCCATGACCAAAGAGTGTTGACTGGCTTCCCCTGCTTGTGTTTTAAATGTCTGCATGTTTTCAAGTCACTCTAAGTATTAGTTGAATGAACTCTCCTGTCCACAGTTTATATATCTTGGACTGAAGTATTGCACATTTTTTTCCTGTTATGTTTTAAATATAAAGTTTTGTTTTCCCAGCAAGTACTGTAAGTGATTTGGAAACATTGCCTGGTCCCGATTAATTTCTTTTTTGCATCTCATGTAGTCTTGTTTATTTATATTAATAAGAAGACTATACAAACAGCTTACATGTGAAATTTTCTCCTGAGGACACAGGCTGATGATAAAGACTAGCTCGCAAGTGAGAGGAGGTTGGAATCTGGGTTCGCTCAGCTCCTATCTGAGCCTCGTGCTGCACCCAGTCTCCCCAGCACCGTGACACCCACTTCGTGCCAGGCCTCCCCGTTCGGCAGCTTGCCTGACAGCCTGTCCTTTTCTTTGGAGGTCAAGAAAGGACAGGAAAGGAAAGAGGACTTTAGGAAGAAAAGCAACCAAAAGACCAAAATCAAACTCTTTGGAATCCCTGGACATTTGTTGACTCTCAGCAGGAAATTGCTTCCAGAAATATTCTGTTGCGTTGTCCCCAGACTTGGACTCTTCAAATTATTGTTCTAAGTCAGGTGTTCAGGTGACCAGCCCCACCTGTGACAGTGATTCCACCGAGAGGGAAGACAGGTGTAGCTGGAGAAGCAAGGCGACCTGAGATCAAGAACAGTATTTCTCGGGGGGACGGGGTAACGGAGGGATTAAAGAGGGCACATGGTATAATGAGCACTCGGTGTTCTGTGGAACCGATGAATCACTGATCTCTGTGCCTGACACTGATGATATACTATATGTCAATTAATTGGATTTAAGTAAAATAAGAAACCAAAAAAGAAGAAGAAAGAAGGGACAAATTTTGATTCCTTGAACATAGAGCTTACCTGAGTACTTGTATAGATTTTTAATAGCTGTCTTCCTATTAGTTCAGTTTCCTGCTAGGTTATAATTGTCAATGATTGTGAATTTATTTGTCTATTTCCCTCCATAGACTGGGAGGCAGATGATGAGAGAGGAAAGTCGGGACAGGTGAGGACAGCGTAATGGACAAGGTCGTGGGACTTAGCAACAGATAAGCCTGATTTTAGTCCAGCCTCTATGCTCCCCAGCTCCCTGGCTGGGGGAGAGTTGTCTGATTGCACTGTCGCTCAAAATTTAATTTGATCATGTATCAATGGAAAGAATAATAGTAGCTACCGCACTGGGTTGTTCCGAGGACTAAGTGGAATCACATAAATAGAGCACGTGGCAGAGGGCTTGGCCTACCCATCCCAGCTCAGCCGGCAGGGATCCGGAGATCTTCTGTAAGTATCCGTGATGAATGAGTGAACATCGTGCCCAAATGTCCAGGCCTGGGCCGTCTTAAGTGTTTAGGTGAGCAGGACCACCCCAGAGCCCTTCGGTGCCGTGGGTACTTTGGCCACAACCAGACAAGTGACGGTCTTAAATTCCTATATAATTCGGGAGAAGGAGCCTCCCCTGGGGAATAACTCGCATGGCAAATGTGAGCAGAGAAGAACAGTGACTGGGGGACCGAGGAGTCAGGAGGAACAAGTTGAAGAAAGGTTGGTCAGAACTGAGTGGGAAAAACTGGCCTCAGAGGTGAAGGACAGAGTTTCTCGAAGGATCTGGTGCCCCTGTATGGCCATGGGAGCGGCAAGTTCAAGGGGAAGACCACTCTCGGGAAACCCTACAAACACTGACGTGGGGGCCGCTCCTTTGGGCACCCAGTTTTATTATAGTTACGTCACGCCATAGTTCGTGTTCCTCCGTGTTGATGAGTGGTGATTTAAGATGCTTTACACCACCGCAGATGAGAACACGGTTCTAATGGCTGTCAGCTGGCCTGGGGTTTTTTGCCATTGTTTGCACACAAAAGCCCGATCCCATTAAGATGGACAGAGATTTCCTGCCGTCGCATGGCCTCATGCTCACAAACATTTGATGCTATTTAAAGCCTCTTCACTGCAAATATGCTTTGGTCACATTTGTGTAGTGCCCATTAATTAAGGCCACATTTGAAGCTCTCACAGCTGTCACTTCTATTAACCGAGGGCAGAGAATGTAGGACTTTATTTTTCCGGGAGATAATTTGGACACGAGAGAAAAGCCAAGAGATCCTCGAATCCCTGCAGCACTAACCTTGACTTCCAGGCTTCTAATGAAAAAGCTTCTTAGACAAAAACGGACACAAAGACCCTTTCACAGAAGCCATCAGCACTCTCTGCCAAGCAGGAGATTTATAGGGTGGGAACCCACACACGCGCACACACACGCGCACACATGCGCTTTGTGTGAATGAGGCACCCTGGAAAATGAAAAGCTATCTGGGAAAAGTAATCATGTGAGAAGATGGTCCGATGATAGCAGCTTGGTTTTCTGAGAACGCAAAAATGGACCAATTTCCAACCGTGACTTTGCTAGAAGGCTGAAAGACTTGTCTATTTTCTTTCATATCTGCCTTTTTTTAAAGGAAACACATCACGGATTGGTTGGAACACATGATCTTGTGGTTAGCGAATGTTTGCGAATCAAAAACATACTCTATAGAGATCACCAGTTATTGGAGAAACAAACTCCTGATTCTTTCCCAGCAGTGTCGTTTGGAGCAGGAGCGTGGTGAGGGAGGTTATATGAAAATAATCACAACCGTAATATTAATGGAGTTAATGTTTATTAGGTCCTTTACTACGTGGCACTTGAAACATATGAGTTTTCTTGTACAATCTCACTTGACTCTTAAAAGACTATGAGGTAGGTGCTACTATATGCCCATTTTATAGATAAGGCAACTGAGGCTTCATCAGCTTAAGGAATTTGCCTAAGGTCACCCAACTGGGAAATGGCAGGGTCAGAACTCGATGTCAGTGAGCTCTGTCCGCCCACAGGCTCCTGCTCATCACCCTCTGTTACCCAGGTAGCACGGAAGGCACGTGGGCTTTGCGCACAGACCAGGGTTTCATCGGGTCATGTGACCTTTACCAAGTCGCCTGACTTTTCTGAACCTCAGTTATTCCCCTGACGTAAAATGGGAAACCAGTAATAGCGGCCTCGTGGCTAGTATACAGATTAAATGAAATCCAGAGGTGTTCAACAAATGTCAATTCCTACTCCTCCTCCGTTTCATTTCATTCCAGTTCTTTCTTTTTCTCATCACTGGACTGAAGCGCTCACCATCTTCTGCTACATTGTCCTTGAATTCTTGGCTTTTTCTTGGCTCTTTGTCATGGAGCCCAGCACCAAGAAATTTTTCTTGGCTTGGCCCTTGCCAGCGGTCCGGCAGCTGGCCTTCCATCCCTTGACCCCAGCTGGTGCCCCAGGAATCAGGAGCTCCCAGCTCTCTGAGACTCCCCTGACGTCACTGAGCAAAGGAGGACCTGTCGGGGGCAAACCTGCGGCTCCATCACTGGCCCAGCTCTCCCTTCTACTCAGGGATTTCTCACCTGTAAGCAGCTTCCTAAGAGAAGAGCTCTGAATGACAGCAAGTCTCTTCCCTTGAAACTGCTTTCCAGATTTAGCTTTCGTTCCCTGAGAAATGAGGGCATTCCTCCCTTCGTATCTTTTCTGAGTTTTCTGGAGAATGAGTAAAAAAAAAAGAGAAAAGACAATAATTAATTAACAGAATGTTTTTCAAATATAACACTGGGGACTTTAGCTGGAAAGCACCAATGCCTAGAGGTCTCCTTAAGATAGAGATCTTTTGAATTAGGAGTTCAGGTGCGAAGTAACAACAGGATGTTTATCAAAGGCAACAGAATAAATAGAAAACTCTGAGGGTAAATGGTTCTCTTGGAAGAGTACCCACCATTAGGAGGTAGAAGGGAGTCAATAGAGTTACTGCCATTTTCAAGACTGATTAACTTTTTTTTTAAGATTTTTATTTATTTATTAGAAAGAGAGAGCATAAGCAGTGGGAAGGGCAGAGGGAGAGAGAGAAGCAGACTTCCCTGCTGAGCAGGGAGCCCCACGAAAGCCTCGATCCCAAGACCCTGAGATTGTGACCTGAGCCAAAGGCAGACACTTAACTGACAGAGCCACCTAGGCGCCCCTGATTAACTCTTTTTAACCATTGTTTACAGATCTTCAATTACTCATTTACTTTCAAAATACCTGCATTTGAAATTTTAGATGAAAACTAAAACACCCTTACTAACAAAGTCTTAAAATGTTTGGCTTTCAGAAAACATCTTGAGCTGTATACACCGAGAAAGTGCAGCCAAGAACTGAGCCTTTGGAAGCCCACAGTTAGGAGACAAGTTAAGGAAGGAAGGAAAGAGAACGTGGGGGAAAAGGGGGTCACTGTCATGCAATGCAGACACAGAGAATAATTCCCAAGGCGAGGCACGAACAATGCTCTTGCAAAAGAATAAGAGCCCATTTGTTACATGAAAAATAAAGTCATGAGTGTCTTCGAGAGAGAAAATCTCTGTATCCTGGTGAGGCTGAAAGTCCATGGCCGAAGGTGAAGGAGACATGATTGTGCAAAACTTGGTGAGATATTTGGTCGTGAGAGGGTAACAGCCAAAAGTAGAGGCAGCATCAGGGTTGTCAGCTACCCCCGGGGCCTTCCACTCTGTGCAGGCCGTGGTTACTCTTGTGTAGCCTCATGTAGAGCTGATGGTAAGCAGTGTGGACAAGTGCATGCAGGGTTCTCCAGGCTGAATGTTCAGAAGATTGAAGCCATTTAGGTACTTGTGGGCACCTCTGTTTCACTCTGGCTTTGTACAGTATGTGAAAGTTGTGATAAGATGTCCCATACAGGGTGCCTGGGTGGCTCAGTGGGTTAAGCCTCTGCCTTCGGCTCAGGTCATGATCTCGGGGTCCTGGGATACAGGCCCGCATCGGGCTCTCTGCTCAACAGGGAGCCTGCTTCTTCCTCTCTCTCTGCCTGCCTCTCTGCCTACTTGTGATCTCTCTCTCTCTGTCAAATAAATAAATAAAATATTTTTTTTAAATGACCTATAGATCTCCCACAGGGGCTCTCATGGGGCTTCCCAAACTTTGTCTCATAACCCAGAAGCCCCAAGTCAGAGGTAGATTCTCAGCCCTTGAAGACTAACACTATGCAGGAAAGTTATGAACTGCCTATGGGCTTGGCGAGTAGCATTGTGTCAATTAGCAATCTGTCTTTACTATTCTCGTAGCCACGGTACTTCTAGGATATATCAGTGCAGTAGTACGCTTTTCTTCAGGCATCACAAAGAAAGAATCCAGAACATTGTTTGGCTACATCCCCATCAGACATTAGTATGATCTCAACTTTGTGACCTAGCAGGAAATCCCACATGGAAGAACAGGTGCAGACTCTGAGCACCTGCAATTAAAGGCTTCAACCTGGAAGTGACCTTGCCTCGCCCACTTACATCCCATTGGCCAGAACTAGTCACGTGGTCAGGCTTCCCTGCAGGGGAGCAGGAGGGGAAGCCTCCATTTACTTGCTAGTGCAAAGAACTAGAGGCTGAGAAACGTCAGTAATGCTGAACAGAGGTTTATTCTGCTCTTCTCCTTGCCGAAGAAGAAAAGATGAGCATTTCTATCAACCTTGCCGTGTACGATGGTTGTGATGCCCTACTCCTGAACTGTTTTCACCTTACCTTTTAGCATCAAATCATAGAATGTCAAAACAGGGAGGGGTGGTTGGGGGTGGGCGGGATGGAGTTTGGGGGGTAGGGGTGAGGCGAATAGTTCTTCAAGAGACCCTCGAGTCTCAATTGCTGAGTTTTGCAAAGAAAGAAACTGACTTTCAAAGAAGGAGAGTGACTTACCCAAGGTCACATATGGGCAGTCCAGAGGAGGGCAAGATAGGACCCTAGCTAGGTCTCTCCCCTTTTCCACCACCACTCTCTTTCAGGACCCTGAGGTCAAGGCCTGAGCCAAAGGCAGGCTCAACCCGCTGGGGCACCAGGCACCCTCCACCCTCAAGTTCATCTCGAAATTTTGTTTCAATTTACCACTCTGAGGAGTTCTTGATTAAGACAGACAACAAATTGCAAATTTTAGACAGGGAATCTCTGATTACGAGAAAGCTGGGAGCAGTTGGTCCTGAGGGCTGCACAAAAATAAGTTAATACAGGAGCATCCATTGTGTTAAGTGTATAGTGCACTTGAGGATGGTGTTTCTCAAGCTCTTTCGATTTGAAAAATATGATCTAAGGATTATGAAAACAGTAAAACCTTAAAATAGTTTGAAAATTGCTGATCTATCTCATCCAGCAGGCACATTATATAAGTTAAAGTAGTCCTGTGGCCTGTGCAGGGTCTTGGCAGGGAACAGCGGATCCTAGGCTGACCCCAGTATAGACCTTGACCCCTATGGCACTTCCTCTGACCTTGGTTAGACCACATGCCTTCTATGATTTGTTTCTACTCCCAAGGTTCTGTGGTTCCAGCACGCTGTGTTTAGTGGAAATACTTGCTAAGAAGTCTCATTTGACTATAATAAGCCTCCTCCTCATCTTATTGGTGGAGCCACTTTGTTCTTCTCTAGATTACAAAAATCTGTTGTGAGATGAAATTTCAAAGTCATATTTTCTGAAAAGAATAGATGACCTTTATTTCAAATCCATTTTAGTGATCTTTGTATACAGTAAAGAACCGCGCTGTCCTACAGCAAGGAGAGCGAATGGTGGTAGCTGACATGCATTGGTCCAAGTTATTAAGGAAATCCAAATTTGATTTTCATGGCGGGCTAGATCGGTGCCCTATGCCACCCTCACATGCGTTCTGTTCCCTGACATTTTAGCTTCTCTTAAAAAACCTGGCTCAATTTATTGATGACTTAGCCACAGCAGAGAGGAAGACATCCTCACCTCTGCTAACAGTACGGTTTTCTGGCCATCCTAAGAAGCAAATAAATTTTGCTAGTTACTATCTCAGTGTCTTTGTGCCAGCCATGTCACCATTACCAACTTACCTGAGGCAAGGATTTTCCAGTATTCAAGTAGACACTTTGTCTAGCAGTCCAGTTCAGTCCTTATCTCAGCCTTCATGGCTTGGCTAACTCACAGAACCCACAGGAGGCATTAACAATCAAAATCAATCTTCTGTAGCAACGCCTATTAAGCTGTAGGCCTATAGCCTTCCTATGCTCGAGATTTCCACAAGTTTCTTTATCATAAAAGGAGCAGGCTGTTTCCGATCATCATTTAAAAACACAAGTTGAAAAAATTGACATTATACAGTGATTTCTTTGCAGTCCTCTAATATATGTAAGATACAGTCACAAAAAGGGTGACCTTAGATTTCAAAAGGGTTTGAAAATCCCCAGGATCACTAGCATGACTCACATAAACCCAAAGGAAAGGTGGTCTTGGGGGAAACCCTGACCTATCAGCTCATCTTTCCCTTTCTGCTCGTCAAAGGAGAACATTCTGGAGGCCCGAGGCTGCCTATGAGAGAGCCTCAGAGGAAAGAGAAGTCATCCAAAGGATTTCATGTCCTAGACCTTTGGGTCTGCGCTGGAGAGAAAGGCTCCATCTAATCCCTTTGTTACAACAGGAGAAAGTGGGTGGGAGACTTTGCAGTGCCGGGACTCCAGCAGCCTGGGGGGACAGTGGAGAAGAGGGAACTCAATGCTTCTGGGAAATTGGAGCTGTCCCATGACTTGAGCTTAGGTTCTTGAGCTCCATAGACACGGGCTCATATCCTGATGCCTCACTGTGTGGCCTTGGGTGAGTAGCCAAACTTCCCCCTTCCCTCCTCTGTTAAAATGGCAGTAAATATTTTCACCTGACAAGATCCTCAACAAACACCAGTTTCCTTTCTTTCTATTGCTTTTCTTGATTCTCTTGGGGACTTCTGTAGACCTCTCTGAGTAATGAGCCCACACCTTTTTCGTGCGACCCACCCCCGGAGTCCATCTTTTGTCAAAGCCTTTTTGACTTTGGCTCCGGCTTTCTTTTAACTAGGGTTTGTTCTACTCTGCAGGGAAATGCTTCTCTTTTTACTTCCCTATTTGCTGCCATCCCACATTCTTTAAAGTACATGCAGGCTGTTTTCTCGCTAAATAACATTCCAAGGCAGCTATTGTGTAAGCTAGGAACGAGTATCCTTTGTTTGTATTTCTTTGAATGTGCCCTCTATGTTGTCTTTAACTTGACTTTAAATAAAACAGAATATGTATTGGGAGCCTTCCATGTATCAGATTCCTGCAAACTTCATCTGCCTTTAGCATCACCAGACCAATCCAGTAAATTAGAATACACCTTTAATAATTAGTGTTTCCAATTAGCAATGTACTGTCGCTTTGACTATGTTTGCTGTGGAAGCTGGATTCTTTTCAAAATTCCTACTTCACTCGGTTTTCCACACCTGGGGTAGAGCTTTTCCTTGAGCTGCTATGGCCCCAGGCGCTCCTTTCCACCTGGAATAATGCTACAGACATAATGCTTGGGAGGAAATGATCAGCCTGTTTAAGTGACAGCTGACATCAGGAAGCCTTTTGAGCCAGAAGAATGACATGATGACAGCAGGATCTTGGGAAGATAAATTTCACAGCCACATGCAGGATAGATTACCTGAGACCACAGCATTAGCCTTTCTTTCGCTGACGCATCTGGGGGACATGATTTAAAAGCCCATAAATATGATCTGTTTAAAGAAGGGACTGGTGAAAATTGAGAATTTCAAGGTTCCACCAAAGAAGGTGAAGGAGCAGTATTTATCCAACTGGATTGCATGTCCGAAATATTTGCGTACACAAGTGCGTATTGTTAATACGGTCACTTGGAAGCCGTGTGTCATCCCTGCCACTGCCCTACCTTCTGCTTTCAAGTTGCAAGAGTCGGGAAATTCTCTTGAAGCAGGAGAATTATTCATCTGGCTCCCACCTGAATTATTGTCATGGAACACATTGAGTTTGACAGATAGCCCTGTTCTTAGCCATCCTTCAAAAGAAACGTGAAGGAGCCTTTATGTTTAAACATGTCAGCCTAGTTTCTTCCTTCTGAGCATGAGTTGGACACACAGTATCTTTATTGGTGAATGAAATGAATATTAATGTTGGGTGCATCGATGGTTAGAAGAGAGAATCGGAAGAAGTAATCCTGATTTGATTTCTTGGTCATTCTGGCACCAAAAAGCAAGCCCTTGGATGGGTTAATCTCATCTCCCGTGGAACAGGATGCTTTTTCTTAGGTCATAAATATTTGCCAGTCTCATAAACCAGCAGTTGCCATTCCGGGGAAGATGAATGAGAAAGACAGTTGCTATTTTGGTGAATAATTTTGGACCTAGGAGTCCGTTATGAAAGAAACAGTAGTGTTCTAGACGTTACCTCCCTTGGATGAATGCGCACTAAATGAAGGGAAAGAGACAACATGGGAGAAGAGAATGAAGAAAAGCTCTAGGAGATGCCAGATCAATTGTCAGTCCTTGTGAGAGAGCCCACGTGGAAGGGTCTTGGGGAAAGCCAGAGAGAAGCCCCCAGAGATATGAGGAATAAGGAGGAATTATCCCTTTGTGGTTTCTTGGTCATTTTAGCCCTTGGCGTATGTGGCCCTTGGTTACTGACCCTGTGCTTACAAACAGAGTTTCCACTGGATTAGGGGATTATGCATCCAGCAGGAGAGAGAACCTTGGCTTTAAAGCCAGGAAGCCTAGTTGGAACCCTCTATCACACCTCTGTGTGACCTCACCTTCTCGGAGCTTTGATAACTTTGCAAGAGTCAAGATCATTAAAAAAGCTAAGATGTAGAAGAGGCCTAGTACGGGGTGAGTGGTCTCTCTGGGATAGCTATCACTTACAGACATGGTACCTCCTACCTCCTGGATCCCAGAAAACTGCTTGCATCCCAGCTTGCCTCTGCTTTCCACCCAAAATCCTCTAAGACTGTGCTCCAGTATGCCCAGACTGTGAGCTCTGCCCATACCTTCTCTTGCTCTGTTTCTAAAATGAACATAACCCCTTTATAATTGTTCAGGTTTTTCATAGCTGGTTGCCAACACAAGCCAGGAAAGACTCACAAAAGAAACATTTAAAGAGAGAGAGACAGACATAATAAATTTATAAGAAAATCTCTGAGAATCCAGAATATGATGGAAATGCAAATGATCACCACAGTTTGCGTCTTACTCTGGCTTTGAACATGTGAGATTCGTCCATGAGGGGCGGGGACTGAGATTTCAGTGGACAATGCAAACAGACCAGGCTCCTCTGTGAGTAGAGAAATGTGTGTGCCTCGTGTGAGAAAAGGGTGCCTGTGCATGCCCAGGGACAGGTCTCTAGAAGCGGGACAGACACACCCTCTAGGAGGAAAGTGTACCAACATTTCCCCAGCTCCTGTTCTATGCCAGTTCTGAACTAGGTGTCTTCATCTGCATGTTCTCATTTAATCCTCACAAAGGATTAGATAATTAAACCTTACTGGCTTTGTGTAAACCTTACAGACTCAGAAGAATGATGTCACCTGCAGGTGTCAAGCCCATCAGGGATGCTCTTAGGCCTGTATGTGTCTAGAAGGAAAGACTTCTGGAGATGGGGGAACATAGAAGAGAAATTGCAGGTGATGGAAATGGAAAGAAGGGAGGCTTCGAGGAGTCTAAGCCAGAAATCCTAAAGGCAGGAAAATAGGCCCAATGCCAGTGTAGAACTTCAACAAAGACGTGGAAGGGCCAGGAACAGAGGGAACAGAGGGAGGTTTAAACCTCAGCAAATGGGCTTCAGGTGCAAAGTCATTTAACCGCAGTCCTTCCCCCACTCAGGGCTTCTAGTTGGCCCTCCACCTCTCTTAGCTTCTCTCCTGCTTTGGCCCTTTCTTCTCTCTCCAGCCCTGGAAGCAAAACCAAACTCCTCCCATTTAACCATTTTCACAGGGAAAAGCTTTCCAAAGGCATTCTTTCTTTCCAGTCTGTAATCAAAAGGGTAGTAATGTCAGTCTGTCTTTGTTTTGCGTGGATGGGAGAGCTGGCTGTCACTTAGGGTTTGGTGTGCAACTTCAGAAAAGTAAAGAGAACGGGGCGCCTGGGGGGCTCAGTTGGTTAAGCGACTGCCTTCAGCTCAGGTCATGATCCCAGAGACCCGGGATCGAGTCCCACATCGGGCTCCCTGCTCGGCAGGAAGCCTGTTTCTCCCTCTCTCACTCCCCCTGCGCTTGTGTTCCCCCTCTGGCTGTGTTTCTCTCTGTCAAATAAAATCTTTAAAAAAAAAAAGAAAGAAAAGAAAAGAAACAAAGAAAAGTAAAGAGAACATGAAGACTCCAAAGGCTAAAGAATCCCAGATTGCCTAGAATCACCTAAGGGTGCTGCTCCAACACAGATCTCAATTCAGGAAGCCTGGGATAGGGGCCAGGATCTCCAACAAGCTCTCAGATGATGTCTATGCTTGCTGGTCCATGAACTACACTTTGAGTAACAAGGGTCTAGAAAAGATAAAATAATACTTATTATTCTTGATTAAAAAAAAAAAACTACTGAGACAGAAGAAAAAATACATACTTTGGAAGGATGTCTATCCAAAAAGCTAAAATAAAAATGTTTAGGGTGTTAGAGGAAAGTTCCACCCAAAGAGAGAGAATTAATATGACCAAATCCAATGAACAAATTAATGATCACCAAGACCTACATCTTGATCCTGGCTCTAAGATGATTCCATCACGGCCCGCACACCCCTCACCTCCCACCCCATCCCCCACAGCATCTGTATGACTTCTGCCTGAAATAGGCAATATTGCTGTTTTTCCAGGTTCCCATGCTATGGACCTAGAGGCCTTCCCTACTTGGCCTTCAACAGAGCATCGTTCGTCAGAACGGTCCACTGGCTGCTCCTTCCGCATGACATCATCAGTGTGCCTTAGCCCTCCATTCTAATTCCCTCTCTCCATGCAGGCCTCCTTCCCTCTGTGTCCATCCACACGTAGTTGTTTTTGTGCTTCTTAACCTCCAGCCCTCCATCTCCACTCCAGGCTTGTGTCTGCTAAGCGTCTCCCGAAAACAGCATTTCGGAGTACTGCTCCTCACTCCACAGCCTTGGGACTGAGGCCCCCAAAAATGTTTAGGACAAACTTTTCCCTCTTCATCTCCCCACCCAGCCAGCCAGCCAGTTTCCTCAGCCATCCTTGGAAATCACCCAGGGACATCCAAAAGCCCATTAACTCCCAAAGTTTAATGCATTTATGCAGATTTCTAAGCACTGTCTTGAATAATCAGATAACATAAGGCCTGAATAGTGCACTCATGTTTTTAAATGCTCCACAAAAATGTGTTGAGAAGCGAAAGTCCTATCTTAACAGAACAATATGCAATCAGCCTGAATTGCTGAGCCCACACTTCTGGTGTTTCTCAACAATCATCTTTCAAATGTTCACCCACTGTCTCCTATCCCTTTTCCCAAGGCTTCTAGATGCCATCTTGTAGAGAGAGATGCGAACAGGCACATCTGGAGAGACGCTGTGTGTCAAAGAAATGACAAGGATGCAAACCAGAGTCTCTGCCTTCTGGTGGGTGCTGGATTCACCCACAGTCCTCTGAGCGCCTTCTGGTTGGACCCACACCCGCAGACTCAGGCTGCCTGTGCCCAGGAGGCCATAGAAATGAGGCCATGGTGCCAGCAGCCTCCATCCTAGGGCATATTCATCAACCCAACTCACCGTTGCCTTTTGCCAATACTTGCTTGGAGAACCTCACCCTGTAGAATGTAGACAGAGTCTGTCTGCTCCTTTCTTCAGCAAACTTCCTAGTCCTGACCCCTTGGCCACCCAAGCGACAGTATCTGGGAGACCTGCCCCACATGGTATGGGCCCTTCCTGGGGCCCTATAGAGTTTCCATACAATCTCACCAAGTATTTCACTTTTTTCTAAATATATATATACAGTTTTTTTTTTTTTAAGTTTGATTCTTTTGCATCACTTTTCTTTCTTTTCCATTTTTTTAAAATTTAAATTCAACCAACTAACATATAATGTATTATTGGTTTCAGAGGTAGAGGTCAATGATTCATCAGTCTTATATAACACCCAGTGTTCATTACATCACGTGCCCTCCTTAATGTCCATCACCCATCCTACTACCCCCTCTCCCCTCCAGCAACCCTTAGTTTGTTTTCTGTGATTGAGTCTCTTATGGTTTCGTCTTGTTTTTATTTTTTCCTCTCTTTCCCTATAATCCTCTGTTTTGTTTCTTAAATTCCACATATCGGTGAGATCATATGGTGATTGTCTTTCTCTGATTAACTTATTTCACTTAGCATAATACCTTCCTTCTAGTTCCATCCGTGCCGTTGCAAATGGCAAGATTTTGGGTTTTTTGATGGCTGAGTAATATTGCATTATGTATATGAACCACATCTTCTTTATTCGTTCATCTGTCGTTGGATGTCTAGGCTCTTTCCATAGCTTGGCTATTGTGGACGTTGCTGCTAGAAATGCTGGGGTGCACGTGCCCCTTTGGATCACTACATCTGTATCTTTGGGGTAAATACCCAGTCGTGCAATTGCTGGGTCATGGGGTAGCTCTATTTTCTACGTTTTGAGGACCCTCCACACTGTTTTCCAGAGCAGCTGCACCAGCTTGCATTCCCACCAACACTGTAGGAGGGTTCCCCTTTCTCAGCATCCTCGCCAACATCTGTTGTTTCCTGACTTGTTAACTTTAGTCATTCTGAGTAGTGTGAGGTGGTATCTCATTGTGATTTTGATTTGTATTTCCCTGATGCCCAGTGATGTTGGGCATTTTTTCATGTGTTTGTTCTCGCCAAGTATTTTAACAGAATTCTTTTTAAACAGAGAATTCACCATATAGCCTTATATTTTAAAAGTAAGGTGAAGGGGCTCCTGGGTGGCTCCGTGGGTTATGCTTCTGCCTTTGGCTCAGGTCATGAGCCCACAACCCGTCGTGATCTTGGGGTCCTGGAGTCGAGTCCCACGTGGGCTCCTTGCTCAGCAGGGAGCCTACTTCTCCCTCTGCCTGCCGCCCCCCCCCTCCGCTTGTACTCTTGTGCTCGCTCACTCTCTCTTGCTCTCTTTCTCTCTCTCTCTGACAAATAAAAAAAAAAAATCTTAAAAAAAACCAAAGTGGAAGTCCAGAGGTTTTGGCTATTCGATGCAAAAATATATACACCTGTTTTTATAATAAAAGCAGTTGTCATTGTCATTATTTATTCATCTTCCCTCCTCCCCCATTTTAATCCATCTGGAGGAAGACCGCAAAAGTGAAGCATTGGCACTTTACAGTTTGGAGCACGCCCACTCTCACAGAAAGACAACCCTCATGGCAAGGAGGGTGGTAATTCTCTCACAGCATGTGAACTGTTTCCCTCTCGGGTCTTCTTTCATCAGATTTGTAAACATCCCTACAGTTGATTCTCACCCAATTTTATCCAACGAGAGCGCCAACATTTTCTTCCAGTTAAGTCACTGGGTAAAGGTGCTATTCTCTAATGAAATAGGATGAGGTACTGAAAAGCGACCACCGTAAGCCTGATTAAAGCCAGATCGCTAGTTTCACAATTGCCTTCATCAGGGAAGCCAAAATACCTTTCATCCCGTGGACCGTTTCTTCTCATCAAATGAATGACAGTGTCAGTTTCCCATGGAGTCCTGTTTCTAATTTAATTTTGTCGACGTACAGCAAATTCCTCTGACCTTAGACATGGCAGGACTACTCACATCAGGGCTGTATCTCTCTTTTTCAGAAATAGTTTAGCACCAGAAGACAACTTAGAGATGACCCAGTTGAGGGAGAAAATTGATCCTATAACTTTGGTCTCTTGATGCCTGAACGAGCTGCTCTTTCATTTGATAAACACTAGTTACCTACTGTATACTAGAGTATAACAGTACACAATAGTAGTACCTAAACCTGCTCATAATGGAACTAAGCCAAACGGCGAGTTTGAAGAGTCCTGGGATACTGGTCAGTGTGATGGCGGTGTGGAAATGGTTTGTGATTGTTGTTGTTGTTGTTGTTGTTTTTAACTGGATAATAAGTATTATTTGCTCATTAGCTTCTAACATGGACAGAGTGCTGTTTGGTGCTTCTGTGGAACTTCCATTGTCCTGATGCTTTCTGGGGGATCTATCATGCTCTTCTCTGGTGTCTCATGAGCTCTGGATTATGCTAGAGTGGTGATTCGCCATCGATTGGAGGTGACTTCCTTACTACGGGAACATTTGGCAATGTCTAGATACATTTTCACTTGTCCCAATGAGAGGAGGGATGCAGTTGGCATCCAGAAGGCAGGGGTGCTTCCAGATATCCCACAATGCAGAAGACAGCCCCCACACCCAGAAACTCTCTTGCCCAAAATGTCCCTAGAGCCATGGTTGAGAAACCATGGTCATGAGGGAGAAGGTAGGAAGGTGAGCTGCCGAACTTCCAAACCCTGCCTCATTTTGTATGCTGGAGTTCTGCATGTCTGCATGAGGTTTTTTTTGAGAAGTATGCTTTTTCTGCTAAAAAAGAGAAAACACTTGAAGACTTCTGAGGTAGAAGATGGCAACTCTTCGCCTTCTGTTTTAGGGTTGAGATGGATTGGGAGAAGTCAAGTGGGTGGTGTACAGGAAATAGATGAGGGCAAGCAGCAGTAAATCTGGAACATCAGCCTGAGCCTCAGTCTTGGCCACACGGGGCTCTGCACATCTCCTCCCAACCTGGATATACTATACTGAATCATGGGAACATGTCCACCTTCCGGTTTAGTCCAGGTTGGCACTTTTTCTATAAAGCACCAAATCATAAATATCTTGGGTGCCATAGGCCATACTATCTCTGTGGCAACAATTCCCCCCTGCTGTTACAATGGAAAAAAAGCCTTATTGTCTCCCCCCCTCCACTAGACAATAAGAAAACAAATGGGCAGGTTTGTGTTCTAATAAAGCTTTATTTACAAAGACAGGATGTGGGCCAGATTTGGCCTGTGGGCTATTATTTGCCAACCACTGATTTAGACCATAAGTAGGATTCTTGTTTGTTTTACCCTCATGTCTCCTTGCCTACTCCTTATTGGCACATAGTAGGGGTTGCCTCAGGAGATATTCTCTGAATGATAATTGAGGGTCGATCATGCAGGCATAAGTGCTAGCAGATTTTAATGAGAATAACAATGAAGGAAAAACCCATCCAGCATTTCCCAGAGAATTTCTATACATTGTTTAACTATTTTTCTATGTTGGACCCTTAGGATGTTTCTGATTTTTTAAATTAAGAATAACTGTGATGAGCTGCTTCCTACAGAAATTATTGGCCTAATTTCTTATCACTTTCTTAGCATAAATTCCTAGAAGAAGAACTGGGGTCAAACGGTATATATTACCAAATGGCTTTCTAGGAAGGTGGTATTGATGAACATTCCTAACAGTATTAAGAAGGAGATATTTATCATTACGCAAAGGATTTCTTTCAACAGAATGTCATGAATAAAAGTTTTGGCATCCATATGTATTCCCATGAATTAGCTTACTGCAAATAAAAGTAAATTGGTGTTAGCTACAAATCATTTTAATAATAACATTCTCCCACACTGTTGTGACAACACAATTATGAAGGCACGTAGTGTTAGCCATCCGTGTCATCTAGCCAACCAGTTGAGGTGCCGTATCTGGTGTGTTTACTGAGCACACACAGAAACATCTGCTTCCCATTAGGGAATCAGAAGCTCTCCTATCTGCACGCCTGGCACCGGCCTGCCCCGCCGGGACGCAGAGAGGCCTCCTCCCAGTGAAATCCACCAGATACGTCATGCAGATGGCTCATTTCCCTCAGGAAATTTCATTTAGGTTAATTTTGGCACACAATTGGAGGCAATTCTTGAGCAATTTCTCTTGTGATGGCTTGCAATGTGTAAAATTTTCCTATAGCATGTTGTAGAAATCACTGGAAGAATACTAAGGATGTGTGATAGTTGTCCAGTTGCCTTTGTAACAGCAAGAAATATCTCTTTGAACCACAGTACATGGGAAAGAAAGAAAGAAAGGAAGAAAGAAAGAAAGAAAGAAAGAAAGAAAGGAG
>PITA01001330.1:0-84935 GCA_004023965.1 Spilogale gracilis
AAAAAAAAAAAAAAAAAATATGAGAAAACATGGGATCCTCTTTCCAGTGATATGCGTCCTGCAGCTTCCTTCTTACCTCTCAGATCAGAGAGAACTTTCTGACCAGAAAGTTTAGCTGGCTTGCCAGACGTGTCTACAGCACCATATTCCCTTCTCAGCACATTATCATGATATTCTGGTTTTCTAATGAATGAATGAATGAATGAATGTATTTGTATCAATTCATTGGCTTCCTCTCTGTCTGACTCTTGAGGATGCATCTCCCTGAGAGTACATTTTCTCCTTCAAGACCATTTCTAAAGGTCGATGGACAGAGGAATGCCTGCCTGATGCAGAGAATTCACTCCAAAAATGTTTGTAGAATTAAGAAAACTGAGACATTCCTTTGGACAGCATACATCAAAGTTATTTGATACTAATGCACAATTTACATGAGAAATCTACCTTAACTTTTTACTACTGATGACACTGAAAATAAAATGATTGCAATGCTTTTGATCACAAACACATGCAAAGGTAAGCTACATAATTATATAACAGGCACTGTCCAGGTGGCACAATGGGAATTCCAGTGTCACATGCTTTAAGAGCATCTTTTATCATTATTTTCAAAATGAAAACAGAAAATTAAGCAGTTCTTGTGGGAAACTCACAAATCTTGTGATGTTGTCTATGGGTTCCAGTAATTTTTTAAAAAGATTTTATTTGTTTATGGGGCATGTGGGTGGCTCAGTTGGTTAAACGACTGCTTTCGGCTCAGGTCATGACCCCGGAGACCCGGGATCGAGCCCCGCATTGGGCTCCCTGCTCGGCGGGAAGCCTGCTTCTCCCTCTCTAACTCCCCCTGCTTGTGTTCCCTCTCTAGCTGTGTTTCTCTCTGTCAAATAAATAAATAAAAATCTTAAAAAAAAAAAGATTTTATTTATTTGAAACAGAGAGAGAGAAAGAGAGAGTACAAGCATGGGGGAGGGACAGAGGCAGAGAGAGAAGCAGACGCTCCACTGAGCAGGAAACCTGATGCGGAACTCAATCCCAGGACCCTGAGGTCATGACCTGAGCTGAAAGCCAATGCTCAACAGACTGAGAAATATAAGCACTCCAGGTTTTTGGTCATTTTTAACACACTGTACACATACTGAAGGAGGTACCCCCAGGAAGCAGGGATTTATGGCCCTCTGGATGCTCCATTTGAGATTAGTGGTGGTCCTGGGAACTCCTGATTCCTTGAGAGATCTGAGCCAAATAGTAGGTTTTTTTCTCCTTCAACATCTTAATGGAATCATGTGAGTGCAAAGTCATTCTCTTGTCTGAAGGAAGAGTTTAGTACGGTTAATAATTTGATGAATTACATGGGGCACCTGGGTGGCTCAGTTGGTTAAGCGACTGCCTTCGGCTCAGGTCATGATCCTGGAGACCTGGGATCGAGTCCCACATCGGGCTCCCTGCTTGGCAGGAAGCCTGCTTCTCTCTCTCTCACCCCCCCTGCTTGTGTTCCCTCTCTGGCTGTGTTTCTCTGTGTCAAATAAATAAAATCTTAAAAATAATAATAATAATAATAATTTGATGAATTACCAAGAAGGTCTCTGCCTCAGTCATGAATGTGTCCATCAATAAGTTCCTTTATCTTAAAAGCAGATGAATGGGTCACTGTGTTTTCTTTTGTCATTATTTTATTCTGCTACACTGGGATGATTTCCTATTAGGTGTCATTGTTAGCACACAAGCAAAGGAAAGCTACATTTCCATAGAGAAATGTGTATATTCTCAGCATTGGTAAAACAGTGTGCAGCTTCAGAATGCAATCAATGGCCAGCCAATGTCCTTGGCAAAGCCAGCCACCCTCATGGGAACTGAACATTGATAATAAAGTTCAAGTGTTGGTGATGTGCACTGCACAACTTGGTCATGCATCATAGTTCTGAGCAACAGCTGTTTTCCCATTTGGTTTTATTGTGTCTGCTAAAATTCCAAAGTGACTGTGTTCACAAGAGGAAAGGAAATTCTAAAGAGCCTGCACAATTCAGGCTCTGGACTTTCATTAGGAATAATCCATGGTCATTATGCTAGCCCAACTTTTCCTTACACTGATCTTTTGGAATCTATTAATAGGGTCTGTGGTCAAAGGAATGAGGCTGATACAAAAGCGAAGGTTAAGCAAAGCTTTATTTTGCGCCAAGCATCAGAATTATACTGGCCCGGGCCAGGGTCGCTTCCCAAGAGAGAGAGCGGCCCCATCTATTCTTACGGGCTACATTTTATAGGGGAAAACCGCACACCGAGCTGACCCAACTCACATAACTTGCCTGTGTTAATTCTTTCACTCTGCTGTGATGATGAATACATTTAATACTCACAGAGTGGTTTACCAGGGGATCGCCATTGGTCAGGATCCAGGAGGTTAAGGGGATTAACTGATTGGGCGTTCCCACCTGTTCCTAAGAACCGGGAACTGGCTGCCCATTCTTAATTTGCCTCTCCATACCACCCCAGTGGGGAGGTTAAGTGGGTTAACTGATCAGGTGTTTCCCCCAACCTGGCTTGCCTTTGTTTTCCAGGAGCTGTTTTTTTTCTGAGTAAACAAGATGGCGGCCTGGACATCTAAATAGGTCCTTACATCTATCACTATGCTTTTGTTTTTGTTTTGTTTAATATCTAAAAGAATAATACAACTATCAGGCTTTTGTCATGCTTCCTTTTGTAAACAAACAAAACAAAACAAAACATATTATTTCCTTGCCGGAGAACATACAAAGTCTTGGAATGGCATTTTTGGAAAATACTCTTCCACCTGCTTGAACTTGCATGTGTTACATTTTAACTGAGGCCGTGTCCACAGGAAGAAGTAAAAAAGAAGAGGTCACAGAGTGGCTAGGGACCTGTGAACATGAGACACCTGGCTGTGGTGGCTCTAATCATAAACTCTTTTACATGGGGCCTTTCAGAGTCATAGGGTCACAAAGTACCTTGAAATAAATCTCAGAGGCAACAGCAACTTCCAGAGTCATATCCAAAAGCTTTATGTTGGTTACGGTGAGGAAGTTATTAAATCGTGGGTTTGGAGCGAATACATGCATGCAGACCCAGGGGGTAGCGAGTATGTTCCAGAGATAAAAGTGACCAGGTGTTGAGGGGCAATAGAGAAGACTTACCAGCAGCAGGGGTTCATATGGAAACCTCAGGAATTTAATGTTGCAGGAAGCACAGCTCAGGACCCTGGAAGGGGGAGCCTGGAGATGGATGCCTGTCGAAGACCACTGTGAATCTGTGGGGGCGGTGGAAGAAAGCAGGAAGCTGAACGGGCTGTCACATTCATGAGCTTGTCAGCAGTAATTGGCCAAATCCTGGTTCAAAACAGAAAGTGCAAGACGCTTAACTGCTCCTTTTCTGGGATTCTCTCCTCCGCAAAGCCTGAGGGAGCCCAGCCAGCCCCGACTTCCCATATACATGATTAACTCTCATGCATTCCTTTCTTTCTTTCTGCCTCCCACTTCAATCCTGAAAAATAATAAAAGGATTGGAATGGAAGATTTAGCACATTTTGCGTCCAAGCCTCAGGTGCTATGCTCTGGGTTGTCTCCCAGTGCAGGGGACCCCTTGTAGCCTGACACCTCCAGGAAGGACCTGGCTCCCTTCATAGGGATGGCATTTTTTTTTCCTCCTAAATTCCCAGTGTATGCACTTTGCCTTGCTTTATACATTATATAAGCATCCTTTTAGCTACACAGTCCTTCCCTGCTCATCCCTTAGCATCCCTTGGGGGATCTGTATACCACTCATCTCTCTTGGTGTGATCTGTTGGTTATTTTGTTCATGCCACAAGGTCAGTAAATATTTCTCTTTTTTCCATATTATTTGTCTCTGCAGTAGGAAATTTCAAAATAGGCTTTGTTAGTTTCCCCATCATTAATTTTTCACTAGGTAGGATAGTCTGGCTTATATCTGACTGCATTTTCTCTTGCTAAAATCTATATTTTCATTGGGTTAATTCTCCAAGGTAATGAATGCTTCTCTCACTTCTGCTAAATTATAAATCACCTATGCAAGTTTCATGTATTGACATTTACAATGTTGCCTTTATTGTTTGCTCAGTAAAGTCTATTTTAGATTGAGTTTAACTCTTTGAGGAGAGTTGGAATTTGTTACTAGATTATACCTCTGATTGCTTCGTTAAACAACTATTGATCTGCACTTAGGTACAATTTCCTGCTTTGCCATAGATTCTCCTGACCCAAACAAAGAAGATCAGCCACCGGAGTCAACACTTTGGCATAATGCTTAAACATTTGGCGGTATTAGGCTAAATTGTAGCCTGTCCCCTCCATCATGTTGAATACTTTCCACGACTGGAGGTCAAAATCTTCCTCTTCCATCTTTGGTTCTCTTTTGCAAGACAAAATTCATTCTGAACTGAAACCAACATACTCTTAACTTCCCTGTGGTGGTCTTCATCACAGACCTTGTGGAAAAGAAAAAGAGATTATCTTATTATATTACAGTCTTAAACTCCATTTTTAAATGCTTCCATTCTCCCACTGAGTTTTTTTTTTAATTTTATTTATTTATTTGTAAGAGAGAGAGAGAGAGACAGAAAGAGAGAGAAAGAGAGAGGGAGAGAGAGCATAAGCAGAGGGTAGGGCAGACGCAGAGGGAGAGTGAGTCTGATGTGGGACTTGATCCCAGAACTCTGAGATCATGAGTTGAGCCGAAGGTAGATGCTTCACCGACTGAGCCACCCAGGCCCCTTCCACTGAGATTTGTTTTTTCTTTCAGTTAATGGAGTTTGGAGACCACTCACCAGTGTGTCCTGAGGGCGTTTGCTTATTACTCATAGGACCCTCCAATTAGGCCAAGTATGTCAGTGTAGAATGGGACTATTGGCTATTCTGAAGGCATGCTTTCTGGGCAGCCGAGGGTCATGGTCAGGATTTTAAAAATTATATCACCCTGTTGAATAATTCAGGGCTTACCAGTAAAGCTCTTATTTTTTAGACCTGTGCCTTTATTTGTTCCCTGAGATTGTGCCATACAGGAACCCCCAGAGACCCACTGGGGAGTTCAGTGTGTATATACTGGCTCATAGAAATCTTAGAATCTAGGGTATAAGAAAGTCAGTTAATTAAATAGTGTGGCTGCATGAAGAGTAACATGAAAGGAGCAGTGTGGGGAGCTCTTGAGTTCTAGAGAAGGAGTGTTTATCTTGGATGTGAAACCAGTATGCTTTCAGAAGATACCAGTTGGGGGCTCTCTCCCTGGAAATGGTGGGTCTCCTGTGGAGACTAGTGGTTGTTAGGACAACTTGAAGTGAATATTTAACATTCAGTGACAATTCGATGCAGAACTGTGAGGGAGAAGGAAAATCCCAGATAAGGTCATATTTCTGGTCTGCGCACCTGCAGTCAATAGGGCCATTCATGGAAAACTGGGTGGACTGTAGAGAGGCAGCCTTGAGGGTAGGGATGTGCTTGGCTTCAGATGGTTCTTGAAATCACACATGGACCCAGAGAATGATAGTAGAGAAATCCTTGGACACAGACTCACGCAACACCAAAAGGATGATCCCAAGAGGCACATTCAGTGATCTTAATACATTTGTTAGCAATGGAGGAGGAGAGGTCTAGTACCAAGAAACCCAAGAGTGAAGAAGTTCTATACAAAGAGGAAGAGTCACTAGTGATAGAAAATACATGAAGTCCACTGAAGTTGAAGACTTATAAAATCCATTTAGTTCAATGACAAGAAAGCCACCACTAACTTAACAACAACAAAAACAAGGCAGAAAGGGTGGAGCAGAAGGCAGACTGGACTATATTTGGAATCAGATGACAAGAGGTAGAGAGCCAGGAGAGGGAAGGTTTCTTAAGATAGAGATGCTAGAATATTATCTACTACTGCTAACAGAGAGACAAAGCAGAGCAAAAGGTACCATTAGCTGGGAGAGAAGACAAAGTCTGTGGAATTCCCCTAAGGCAAACTTTCTCCAAAGAGTTCCCATAAATAAATAAGTAGCTTTACTAAAATATAATTTACATAGCATCAAATTGTCTTATTGTACATGTATAATTCAATGATTTGAGGACACTGACAGAGTTGGGCAACCGTCTCTGAAATCCAGCTGGAGAATACTTTCACACCCACAAATGTTTCCTCACGTCTGTTTACAGTTAATCCTTGATCCCGCCTCCACCAACCACAAACCGTTTTCTGTCCTCAAAGAGTTGCCCACACTAGACAGGTTATGGAAATGGAATCATATCATATGCCCTGTTGGCGTCCGGCTGTTTTACTTCACATAGTGGGTTTTTAGTGGGTTACTTCACATAGTGGGTTTTCATGCATCTTTCTAAATGCCTAAAAGTATTCAATTAAATGGTTGTGTCACCATTTTGGTCATCCATTATTCCCTAGTTGATGGACATTTAAATGGTTTCAAGGTTTCAACCATGATGGGGAGCACATTGTGAACATTTCCATGCACATTCTCATGCATACGTACGCTATCATTTTTCTCAGTTGGATTCCCAGGAACACAATTTCTGGGTCCTAAGCTGATGTTGCCTGTTTTAAGAAAATGCCAAATTGGATGTGCCTGGGTGGCTCAGTCCTTAAGCATCCGCCTGGACTCGGGTCATGATACCGGAGTCCCCGGATCGAGCCCTGTATTGGGCTCCCTGCTTGGCGGGAAGCCTGCTTCTCCCTCTCCCACTCCCCCTGCTTCTGTTCCCTCTCTCCGCTGTTTCTCTCTGTCAGATAAATAAATAAAGTCTTAAAAAAAAAAAGAAAACAAAAGAAAAGAAAGAAAATGCTAAGTCATTCTCCAAGTGCACATATTACTGCATTCATGTCAGCAGTGGGCAGAGGCTCCCCTTTCTCTGCATCTCTGCCAGCACTTGGTTTTGTCTCTCACTTTTATGGTAGCTTTTCCAGTGGGGGGTCAGTGTTTTCTGTTGGGTTTTCATCTCCACTTTCCTAGTGACTGATGATATGGAATGCCTTTTTATTTGCTGATTTACCATCTGCATATCACTTTTGATTAAATGTCTACTCAAGTCTTTTGCCTGTTCTCAAATCGAATTGTTTGTTATTATTGAAAAATCAAGAATCCTTTACCATCCCTCTGCTAAATACACAATGTATAAGTGTCTCCTGCTAGCTCATAGCTTGCCTTTTCATTTTCTTACTGATGTCTTTTGAAGTGATAAGTTTTAATGTTTTGGATGAATTTGATTTTTTAATTTGTTCTTTTGTGTATCATGTATTTGATGTCAAATCTGAAAGCGTTTTGCTCAATTCAAAGTCATAAAGGGTTTTCTCTAAAAGTTTTATGATTTAGGGGCAACTGGGTGTTACAGTTAAGTGTCTAACTCTTGTTTTTGGCTCAGGCCATGATCTCAGCATTGTGGGATCAAGCCCCACATTGGGCTCTACACTCAGTGGGGAGTCTGCTTGAGACTCTTCCTCTGTCCCTCCCCACTGTGAGCCATCTCTCTCTCACACTCTGAAATAAATACATAAATCTTTAAAAAATAAAAGCTTAATGACTTAATTCTTGCATTTCTTTTTATGATCTATTTTGAGTTAATTTTCATTTCAGTTGATTTTAGGGTAATGTGTCAGGTAGAGAGGTCTAAGTACATTATTTTGCTTCTAGATCATCATTTTTTCTGGCATCATTTATTGAAAAAAAAAAAAGAAACCCTATCCTTTATCCACTGAATTGCCTTGGAATCCTTGTCAAAAATCAAGTAACTACAAATGTACCCCCTATAGTTTTCACACAATTAAAAAAACCATTTGCATCCTTTAACACCAATCACTGATAAATTCTATCAAAATCAACCCCCAGTGTTTAAGAATTAAACTTTTAACATATTGGAAACAGAGGTTTGTTTTTTTTTTTAAGTACTTGAAATAAGCTATGAATAGATTTGAAGAATGCATTTATCTTTAAGAACAAATAAAATATGCATCAGCAGAGATTTAAAAATATACAGAAGGGCTTTCAAACAACCAAATCACCCATAGATAATGTTATGCCATTAAGTATAGAGAGACAGATAGATGAGAGAGAGAAAGAGATAGATAGATAGATAGATGATAGATGATAGATAGATGATAAATAAATAGATGATAGATAGATAAGTAAATAGATAGGTAAGAAGATAGAAAGATATAGATGATAGACAGAAAATCTCCTTAGTTAAGCAACTCCTAGGAACTCAGGAATCAGCGGAGGTCAGGAGAACCACATATTTCCCTGAAGTGACAAGATCCAAGACACAGAGCAAGTGAGGCACTTGAGACCACAACTTCTTCAGTTGGGGAACCTACCTACAACAAGTGGATGACAGGTGCTCAGGACACCCTGTGCCCGATGTGTGAGTGAGTCCGTGATCACTCATGGAGGAAAATATCAGAGCCAAGAAAAAAAAAAAATACAGCCTAGTGATTCAAGGAGGTGGAAATTGAGCAAAGAGTCAATTGGGACAGAAACTCAGATTTAAAGACCAAACCACACAGTCTGCTCACGTGGGTCTTCCCTACCTTTTAAGATCTGAGCAAGTGAGGAGAGCTTTTGACAAAAATGTGTACTATTGAATAATATTTTGCTGTGATATAAACCTGAATAGGACATGGAAAACATTCTTCTTGAAGGCCTACCCCATTGGGCATTGTGCTGGGTGTTCTCACATATATTTCTGGATTGGGGTTTTGGGCTACATTCAAAAGATAATTTTGGGGGAAGATGAAAGGAAAGAAACTTGTCCGAGGCACAGAGGACCCGAGTTCAGATTTATGACCTCTTACCTTGTGTCTGTTGCAGCTAAAGAAATAGAGACAAGGTGATTATTTTGCCCAGTCCTGCAGCTTCCCAGGGGAGCCCACATAGCCCCCGAGAGATTAACGAAGACCCCTTCACAGTGCGACGGTTGGTTCATTCCAGCACTGTTTTTGGCAATAAAGCATCATCGAAATGTATGCTGCTCCTGGTCCCGGTAAATTTCTGCTGACTGTGCATTACTAGGAAAGTACAACCAGGTTGCTTTGGGCCAAACTATTTTTCTTTTGTTCTATCCTTGTCACCTCCAGTTTAACTTAAAGAAATTGTGGTTCATGGTCCCACAGGCTGTCTTAAGTATCTAAGTACAATGAGCAGAGCAAGGATGGTGGGTTGAGCTTCTTATCAGCAACGTGGCTTAATCAAGGTGTATCAGGGGCCGATTACTGCTTGACATTTCATGTGTATTTTCTAATTTCCACTGGCTCTGTGCCCCTGTACCCCATGTGGAACGAGTCATCTCAGACTTTGGTATGCATACACATCACACCAGGAAATCTAAACATGCAGTTTCTTCGCGGGTTCAATCCCCAAAAACTCTGAGTAGATGAAGGATGGGGCCCCATAATTTCACTAAAACAAAACAGACTACAGCTGACTTGATGAAGGTGAGCACAGAGGAAATTTGGGGATTTTCTCCATGTTTTTAGGTTTGCTTTTTGTGTAGGTGATGGTAGACACCAAGACTTCTTTCAAGGACTGGGATATCCTGGTTCCGGTTGTAGTTGTCACAACTGGCATTGAGAGGTCCAAAAAGGTAAATGCTAAAATCCAGAGAAGATGGGTCAGATCAGGCAGCTATGAGGTGGTGAAGACCAGACACTCATTTCATCTCCTTACCTCTTGCAGGCGAAGGAGTTAAAGCTGCTGGCTTGTCATCCACCAGAGGACGGTGATCTTGTCTGATCTCCTTGTAACAACAACAACAACATCAACAACAATGAGGGGTCGCCTGGGCGGCTCAGTCAGTTAAGAGTCCAACTCTTGATTTTGGCTCAGGTCATGATCTCAGGGCTGTGAACTTGAGCTCCACATCATGCACTCAGCACGGAGTCTCCTTGAATTTCTCTCTCTCTCTCTCCCTCTGCCCCTCCCTGTTATGCACATGCTTGCTCGCGTGTGCTCTCTCTGTCTCTCTTCCTCTCTCTAATAAATGATTAAATATTTAAAACAATAACTTGGTCATTTGACCCCTTAGCATTAAAAAACAATGATCTTCGTCAAAGGAAAGCCCTTATCTATGGAATGCTAATAGTTGGTGTTTCTGGCTCTAGGCTGTGTATGGAAAAAAACCCAACAACCTGTGTATCTTTGAGGGCTGACCAGGGAATGTTCTACAGGTACGTAGCTCTCTGGGTCTCTGCGGGGAGGAATTTCATTATACAGATATTCACCACTGTGTGAGGGGAGCACTCCTTTCAACCTGGGTCAGACGCTGTGTGTCCAAGATGAGAAGGAAGGCTTGTTCCCAGAGCTCTTGCTGCTCTGCCTGAACTTTGTGATTCCATTTCTGAAATTACCAGTTGATCCTGTTCATGGTGAAGATTCCTGATTCCTGGAATCTGATTTGACAGTCCCATCCATTGTGTTAGATCCCTTAATATTCATAGTGCTGTCACAGATGGGCTCCTAATCACGGTACCGTGTAATGGATCAATGCACCTGTTCTCTCATGGGGCTGACTCAAACTCCACTGTAGCTTCAAACGTTTCTTGAATTAGTCAGAGGAAACGCTTGATACACTTGTAAGAACTAGGTTCTAATTTTCAATCAAAATTGTTCCTTGGAAGAAAATGAACCAAACTGATCGTTTTGACCGGTCCTGAATGTTACAGAGAAAATTCAAAATCTAAGTATTTTGTATATTTTTATTTCTAAAGTACTTACTACATTCGCTACAAGAAAAAAAAAAGAAGTCAGGTATTTTTAGTTTTTGATACAAAGTAGATGCTTTGCAAATTGGCTCTATAAAGCAAAAAATGCTTGAAGATTGTCTGCCTCATAAATGTTGTACAAAGTCACCCTCCATAGGCTCTGTAGCAACTGATTTGCATATATAAATAAATGTGTTTCATTGTTTGTATTCAGAAGACAAACCTACAAACATGACAGGACACCAAATTACTGGGAAGGGTAAGATGTGACATCGTTTCTTTTTATTATTGTGGTTACTAGTTTTCTTAATAAGCAAAGATAACTATTTGCCCAAACTTGGGGCAATAATGCAGGGCAATGAGACTTTGTGATAGTGTAGGGAAATAGTGAAAAGGAAAATCTGCCAACTCAGGGGACTGCTTTGCAGATGTATAGGAGAGCAGCTCTATCACTGGGCGTTATATGGCCAGACTGATGCCAGCAGAGACCGTTCCCTGGAGAGATCACGCACGCACATGCACGCGCGCGCGCACACACACACACACACACACCCCGGCAGATCCAACCCAGTGCTCGCGCTCGCTCAGGATAAAGGCAAAGGAGTCCTCGGGTAAGAGACGATGACAGCACCAGTTGTCATACATGGTTCATCCTAAGTTGTGGTCGTTAGGGTGCCACCTGTTTCAGTTAATCGCCCTTACCCAGAAGAAAAATGGAGCTCTTCATGCCAGTACACGGAGCAGGTCACTTTGCAACCGGGAACCAGACTCCTAAGCTCCCTCTGGCCTTCCACCAGAAGTGGAGGCAGGGTACTCAGTTTGATGTTTACATGTCAAAGAGATGGCTCCCAGGCCTTTAAGAAAAAATGCTACTTGATTGTCAGACTGGAGAGAAGCTTATTTAGCTTCTAAAAGGTTTACATACATCTCAAAGGGACAGAGGAAGGATTTGCAATTACATTTTCTAAAGGAAATACTTTGAGAACACAGGGGTGGTCTCTTTTTTCTGTACACCAGGGAAATTCTTAAATTTCTTTTAAGATTTTTATTTGCTCTTACAGTAACATAAGCTTTCTGACAAAAATGAGATTTTACTAGAATGTAGAATAAAGCCTATGTTCTACAAATGATGTTGGTACGGATTTGGTGTTTTTACTCACGGTGCATTTACTTATTCTGTTCGGCTTTCAGTCCCATGAGGGCTTATTAATGAATCTCGGTGGAACTGATTGGCTTGTGTCAACCAAGTGTATGGTATTTTTTTGTTATGAGACACACACATGCCTGCACACACGGGTAAACACACCTGCACTCTCCACACTCACATTTGTACACGCTGTGTGCACACATTACACAAACTCACATGTGCATGCACAATGCAACACTCACAGGCACACACACTCACACGTGCACACAGACACGCACACGTGCCTACACTCTCACACGCACGTGTGCACACAGGCTCACACGCATACTCACACACATGTCCACACTCTCACATACCTACAAACATGAATACACACATGTGTACATCCATGTGCCCACACGTGCGTGTGCACACATGCACAAACTCACACGATACACACACACTCACACAACAGTGCACACCCACTCACACACTCACACACTTGTCTTCTTAAGAACTCCACACTCCTACCTCTTTCCTTATGAGCCAGTTTAAAAATTGCTAAGTGTAACACCTACAGACCTGTGACCATTTCATGTCTTATTTTTGGAAGGAAATAACCCACATTATGAGTGATGCATCTGGAAAAAGACCGCAGTAGAGGAGATGGCGTCACGGTGACGCACACCAGGAGCTTTCACAGTGGGCGGAAAGAAAGCTCCATCGTCAACATGATCCGGGAGTTCGCAGGCATCCCCGTATTGATGTTGGGATGACGGCTTCGTTCCCTCCCTCCTTCCTTGGCACTCGGCGCTGCCGTGGGCCAGGACATGCATCAATCCCTGGCTTCACAGAAGCTCCTGGTGTTCTTCCATCCACTGTGTTGCCGGCGGAGGACCCACTTCTGCACCTCACACAGATTTTGAATCATATATAGGAGCCACCGGGGGTTTAAAGCCAGATACGGTATTTTAGGCAAACCAGAGGCATAGAGACTTGGGAAAGGAGAAGCAGTCACTATCAATCTTTCTGGTGATGTGTTCAGGTACAATGTGAGTCATGAACATGGCTAGAATGTGAGCTGGGGAGTTCTTGAAGATCTTCCACAACTTTATGTTCACTAAGGAGTTTGTGTGTCAACCTTAAGATGCTTCTCAGCAGGAATGGAGTTAGATGCATCATTGTAATAAAAGTTTTTATTTATTTATTTATTTTTTAAGAGACAGAGAATGAGCAGCAGAGGGGTAGAGGAGGAGGCAGAAAGAGAATCCCAAGTAGACCCCCCACTGACCCATGCAGGGCTTGATCTCACAATGCTGAGATCAGAACCTGAGCCAAAACCAAGAGTCAGATGCTCAACTGACTGAGCCACCCAGGCCCCCAAATAAAAGACTTCTATCATGACAGCTCACAGTAGGAGTAGGAAGTATCAGGAAGGATCAAAAAAGGTTCTGGCAATACCAGAAATATGCATCAAGATGGCAGCATTTGAGCCACTGGCAGAAGGGGTAGACAGGGGGATTGAACTAACCTTGTCAGAGGTGAGAAAGTGACAGCATCTTTTAGAGAGCCGGTCTCAGCTGCACATGTGGCCATGAGCAAGCAAAAATAGAGCCATTTTGTTGTTGTTGCTCAAATGTGCACTATTGAACAAAGGAAATCCTTTGGTATTTCTTTAAGTTAAAGAAAAACTAGTGCTTATTTGATAACCAGGCTTCTCTCTGGAGGGCTCTGGATGGAGGGTGCATTGTGTACAGGCTGCCACATGGGCCCCAAGGTCTCCTTCATGAGTGTCTAATCAGGCCCCACCAGGTGAGGGGAAAGGCAGCTGCCTCTCTTCCTGCCACTGCCTGGAGGTGTAACTTCAGACCACAATCTACAGTGTGTTCAAGTTTGAACTCGCCTCAAATGCAGAAATCGGGTAGATGACCACTAAAGATACACCAAGTCCTCATATACTTGGAACTCTTGCTCGACAGGACCTAATTCAGAGTTCGTGGCCCAGTTTTCAGTTTAAAATTCTTCTATTTTGGGTTCTCATAAGGAAAACTTTTCATACCTTAAAAAAAAAAAAATCTCTGTTCACAGTTTGCATTATATGAATGAATTAACCAAAGAGGTATTTAGCAGGATAATTCCCCCCCCCCACACACTTTTTTTATGATGATCTTTTCCTATTAAATCTGTTTTTTTAAAAATCATCAAAGATTATTCCAGAAATAATGGAAATGTAATTATGAAACTATTCTAGAGAATCGAAGGGAAGGACATCACGTGGCATCCCCTAGCTGGGAAGAAGATGCTTTGTGCCCTCTTAGGAGTCAGCAGGGGACAGCCTCAGTCCTCTTCAGGTTCTGCTTCAGATGGATGGCTCCACTGGAATGCATCAGTTTATTTTTCAACATTAGTTAGGAGTTATTAAATTTTGTCCCAGTTAGACACCCATGAAGTGGCTGTATCTCTATATGAATGGAGTGGATCTCGGTTGCCAGCTCAGTTTACTGAAGTCCAGAGGCAGATGATGCCCTGATTGAAAGTTCCTCAAGGAAGGGGTGACACGGAGAAGGAACTCAATGCTCATGACCCCTGCTCTGTGTGCTAGAAGGTGCAAGGGAGCCTTGATTAGTGGTTATTTCTAAAGTATAAAGTTCTGCAAGTACTTCTTCCAAGGTTTGGGGAATAGAATCACATAATATGGATCAACTTGCCCTACATCACGTCACTGGTAAAAATAACATTTTGGAAACAGGGATTGTGACATACGTTTGTGTGTCAAGCCTTTTCTCTATATCTTACTTGCATCCCAAATTAAACAACCTATCACCCTTCCCGGTGAGATGTAACACTGTGAGATGAGGAACAGGCAGCAATGGAAAAAAAAAAAAAATCCTACCAGGAGGCATCAGCTTTGTTAAGAAACTGATATACTGTGTTGGTCTAGACTTTCACACTCACCATCAGATTTAATTAGCAAAATTAATCTCCCATGAAGCGAACACTATCATCTTCACTCCGGCCGATGAGGAAAACACCCAACCACTACCACCATCACCAACAAAACCCAACTACATCTCAGATGAATACGGTTGGACTCAAATGTGTGTATGTTCAGCTCCAAAGCCACCTCCACACCTGGAGTGATTTTCAGAGATTGGATCCAGGGAACTGTGGTTGCAAACAACCATTAATGTTAATATCATTGTCCCCACCTTCTACTTGAGGACACAGAGGTATAGAGAGAGTCTATGCCCCAACTACATTTATTGAGTTTTAATATGCAAAGTAGAGACTCAAACCCAGATCTGCAGCTCTTCCCCAGTGATAGGTCATTCCCTGATCCCTAAAGCCACTTGGAACATTAGGACCAACTCTATATATCTATTTACGATTTTATCTCTACCCCAAATGCCTGTCCCTCTATGAGTCAACTTAATCTTCAAGATCCTGGGCATTTAATAACAGAACCCGAAACTTTTTGGGAATCCTTGGTTTTCCTAGGCATTGTGCCACAAGCTGGAATGACTCCAGGAAGAAATTCACTTACCGTGGTTAGTCTAACAGAGAATTCCCTTCAATCTTGGCCACATCCCATTACTGTGTAAGAAGTCCGTTCCCATGCCTCCAGGAGACTCTGCATCTGCCTTTCTGCCTGTCACCCTCCTAACTGCTTCCCTGTGGTCCTGTTATGACATTTATCAAAGTCAGCCTTTGGTGATACCTATTACCTTCTGAAGGAAAAAAACACAAAAATCCACATTATTCCTCCTCTATTCTCTCTAGTCCCCTCCATAGGACTCATCAAGTATTTGCTCAGGTTCAGAAGTAGGGTAAAAATGCCCACAAATATGAAGTGGAAAGGAAGGAAAAGCCTCATTAACCAGAGAGACTCATCCATGCCTGATCATCCAGCGTGGTATAATGACTCAACAAAGCCAGATGGTGTGTGGGAAGGCATGTGTTAAACTTTTGGCCCAGTAATGCTTTCCTTGTGTTTCTCCCTCATCACCTTTCCAGACAAAATTTTCATAAAACAGCTTGGAAGCTCAGATGCTTTCTGGCTGTCATCCTGTCACCATGATAATTACTGAGCTAATCACCAACACCTTGCAGATTAGTGGAGATTAGCAGTGGGCCGGAGGAGTGGGAAAGTAGACTGGCTCAAATGAAGGGTTCGCAAGAACCCCAGAGGATGCCCGGTGCAGAGGCTGGCAGAGGAGAGTAAACACAGTATTCTGGCGCATTGCTCAGCAGGATTTGTGTGGGACAGGTGCTCTGCAAGTTAAGAGGGTGCTAAGATGGACCCTCTTAGTGCGCAGATAGTAACTCAAGAGAGAAAACTTGGCACATACTTTCACCAGAAAATAAGGGAAATTAGTTGAGAAAAAAATGATCCAACTCCCAATTGGTCGTGGTTCTCAGGAATAAATAGAGATGGTGATTTTGTCACCAGACCCTTTTCAGAGGCCTCCGTATACCCACAAGAGTTATGAGTCTTTGGGGACAAGTTCAGATTTCTGGCAGTATCCAGAGGTTTCCACCATAGAATCTGTCTCCTCCCCAGCCTTGAAACTGCCATTTCACAGGATGGGTGTTTTCTGGAGCCTTCCAGAAAATTCCAACGTAGAAACAGATTTTGAGGAAGAGAAGGAAAATTATCTTTCTTTCAGGAGCAATTTGGTGCCAGCTATGGGTTTTAGGTGATTTGTATGTATGCCCTCATTGAATCTACCCAAACCGGTGATAGAAGGAACACTGTTTTCTTTACACGTGAGGATAAAGCTCAAGGAGATAAGTGGTGCCTTCAAGCCCAGTGGAGCTGTGTTTAGGGTCTGAGTCTGGAGGGTCATGCTCCCAGCATGACAGGTGTATCTGCTTGACAGGGATCTGGGGGAGATGGGCGCCGTGTGGGGGCCTCACAGGAGCTCCATTGTGACCTGGTTCCGTGACGGGCTGAGGGCGTGTGTGGAAAACAGCAGTTGGTTTTAGCAATTACTGAAACCACATTAAAACCCTGTGTGAGATTATGTCAAAGATTCGGCAATGGATCTAGGAAACTGGAATACTGTTCTAGAAAGCTATGACTCACTGTTAGGTGCCTGAAGGGAGTATTTACACAGAAGACAATAACAAATGAATGGAGAAGCCTCATATAAAACCCCAGTGAGCAAGGCAGGATCTCACGGAAGCTTCGGTTGCCTGGTTAGAATTAAGAGACAAAGCAAAGCAGAAACCATTTTTCCTTAAGGCCCTTGAACTGTTAGTTATTCACCCCAAAATCTCTGAGCTAAAGCACCAGTCTCTTGACTCAATTTACCTCGTCAGCTAAGGCGGGTGGGGAAAAGTCCTTCTGATCCTTCTTCTAGGTCACCTTGTTGGGTTGGAAGGGCAGTATCTGGGGGCTGACATTCTGTTGCATGAGGCTTTGAGATCTGAGTTAACACTTTGGGCCCATTAAAATGTTTCTGTTCTTTGCTGCATAGCCATTGATAATCCCTTTGGGATATCATGAAGTTGAAGGCAGGGTGGTAGTGGTATTTTCTAAAGGGTTATATGCGCTGAATCTTAAAAGCAACATGATCAAGAACAAAAAAGAATGGTTTGGTTTTTCTAAAGATGGAGTAAAGATATTTCACATTATCTTTTCCACTGATTCTTGAAGGAAAACATCAAACAGTAATGTAAGGGAAATATATTTCATGTGACTGTGTGTGTGTGTGATGTGTGTGGTGTGTGATGTCTGGTGAGGGTGTTGTGTGTGTCTTGGTGTGTGTATATGTATGTTATCTATTTTGTGTGGTGTGTGTGTATTGTGTGGGTGTTGTATTTTTGTGTGTAGGCATATGTGTTGTACTACTGTGTGTATGTGTATATGTGTGTGTGTGTATGGTACATATATATATATGTTTATTTGTGTAGGTTTTTTTAAAAAGGATTTTATTTATTTGTTTGAGAGAGACAGAGAGAGAACTCCAGCAGGGGGAAGCGGTTCGGAGAGGGACAGAGGAAGAAGCAGGCTCCCCACTGAGCAGGGAAACCGACTCAGGGCTCAATCCCAGGATCATGATCTGAGCCAAAGGCAGAGGTTTAACCAACTCAGCCCCCCAGTTACCCTGTGTGTGTATGTATATTTGTGTGATGTGTGGCTGTGTGTGTGTGTAAGTTTGTGTGTGTTTTGCATGTGTGTGATGTGTGTGTATGTGGTATATGGTATGTATGTGTGTGATGAATGTATGTTGTCTAGTGTGTGGCTGTGTGTGAATGTATGTGTGTGGTATGTATGTGCTATAGTGTGTGTGTGGTACGTGTGCACGATGTGCACGTGTGTGGCGTGTGTGTGCATATATATAGTTACGTGTAGTGTGATCTGTGTGGGTGTGGTGTGATATATGTATGTGTGGTGTATGTACGTGTGTATTTCCCTTTCCAGATCTCTTAAGCTAGACTCCAGGAAGCCTGAACCTCTGATGTTCAATAGGCAGGAACAGATAAGCTCCAAGATAAACCCTTTTTTTGTTTCAATGACCAGGTTCCCTAAGGAGTAGAGAAAGAAATTCCTTATTTTGTCTGTTTCTCTATTATGATTTATTGTCATTTTCTCCCACCCAGTCTCGGAGTAGCTCTCCACCCCAGAAGTACCCTTCTGTGGAGCTGGCAGCGCTGTTGCCAAGACACCTAACATTGACAGAAAACCCTTCCTGAGCAAACTGGCTGGGAGACCATCCTCTGCGGTCTCAATAGAGGAGAACCCTTGCTACATCCCTCTGTCCTCCTGCTGCTTTGTGGAGATGTAGACACAGTGTCAGGAAGTATGTGATAGCATAAGGATATTTGGGTGGACAAAGCCATAATTTTACAGAGGGTAGACTGGAAAGAGAAACCACTAGGTGTTAGAGAATAAAAGAAATTATAGAGAGGAGGGGCTCAAGACAGAGATCCTACAAAGCTGTATATGAAATCTTGGCCCAATTTAGAACTACAAATGCATAGAATTTACTTGAAAAAGTATATTCGATTAAACTGGGAAATGAACTATGATGCAGATCAATGACCAGGACACCAACTCAGCCCTGGAGGGGGCATGCACAGAACAGATTTGGATATTACTGCACACATTTTGAAAAACGATTTCACATACTATCTACAGAAGGTGAGTCAGACTCACAGCTTAATGATAACTGGGATCAAACAAAACAACACAACAAAGTACCAGGCAAACACTAATCCATAGAAAGCTATAATGGGGATATTACTATAAGACAAAGTAGACTTACACAAGAAAAGTCATCCCCAATTAACAAGGGATATTAAATGTGACAAAAGGGTCAGCCCTTCATGAAGATGTAGCATTCCTAAATCTGTGTGCACTTTTTTAACAGAGCTTCATAGTACAAAAAGCAAAAAGACTGGCAGCAATGAAAGGAGAAGTAGACAATATCCCATTATACAATAGAACAAGTAGACAGAAAATCAGCAAGCATACAGAAGACCTAAACAACATGAACCAAATGAACCAGATTGGTAGTTGTAGAGCACTCTGCCCAATGAGAGCAGAAGACATACTGTCTAAATATCACACAGAACATTTATTAAGTTAGACATCTTCAGTTATAAAACAAGCTGGAAGAAATTAAAAATCATTGAGATATTAAAATACAGATTCTTTCACATAATAAAAATTAAGTGTCAATTATAAAATACATATAATCAATACTGGTTTTACAACAATAACCAGAAAACTTTCCAAGTATCTGGATTTAAATAACAAACTTTCAAATATTTCATGGGTCAATCTAGTCTCGAGAAAAATTAGAAATATTTTGAACTGAATAAAAATAAAAATAACACATGGAAATTCAGGAGACACAATTGAAGTGATTTTTAGAAGGAAATTTTCAACATTAAGTGCATAATCTAGCAAAGGTGTCAAACCCATAATCTAATCATACACCTTGAGAAACTCAAAAGGAAACAACAGATAAAACAAAAATATATAAGAAAATAAATAAGAGAGTATAAATCAATGAAACTGAAAAAGTAAAACCACTAGAAGAAAACAAATAGAGAAATCATAGATATATTGTTTTAAAAAAACAACAAAATTGACAAATTTAAAACAAAGCCAGAAGAGAAAAAGGTATGACACAAGTTACCAACACCAGAATATAAGAGGAGACATCATCACAGAACTCACAGCTATTAAAGGGGCAAGATGGCAATAGTGCAAACAAGACTATGTGCAAAACTCTATAACTTAGATTAAACAGACAGACCAAATGTGCATACAAGAAATACCATGAAAGTCACTCAAAAAGAAACAGGCAACCAAAAGAGTCCTATGTCTATCAATGAAATAGAATTTGTAGTTAAAAATCTTCCAAAGGAGAAAACTCCAGGAAGAACTAGTTTCATTGGTAAATTCTACCAAATACAAATGGGAAGAATACTAGAATCTCTAGTATACTATACTAATGCTACAATCTCTTCCAGAAAATAGGAGTGCCTCCCAATTCATTTTATGAGGTTAACACTATCTTGATGGTAAATCAGAGAAAAGAAATTCATAAAAGGAAAACTATAAACCAATATAGACTAATATCCCTTATAAATTTAGACACAAAAGTCCTTAGCAAAATGTTAACAAACCAAATAGACAATATACCAAAAGAAGAAGCCCCATCATTACCGATTTGAGTTTATACTGGGAAAGGAAGCTTAGTTCAACATCTGAAAAAACAGTAAAACCACCATGTTACAGGTGATGAAGGGCATAATAGATTCAATAGATACAGAAGAAGAACAAAATCTGGCAAAGCAACATTTATTCATTAGAAAAACTCTCACAAAACTAAGACTAGAAGGGGATTTTCTTATCTTGATGAAAGTTATTTACCAAAACAAAGAAGTAAAAACACATAGCTAAAGTTTTAATTCATGGTGAATGAGTTTTTATTTTTTTTCCCATATTTCGAACAAGGTAAAGGTGTTTACTGTCATCTCTCTCAGTAGTGTAGAGGAAGTCCTAGCTGATGTCATCCACTGAGGAAAAGAAATATATGACAATAGGAAAAAAAGAAATTCTCTCTATTCACAGACACCATACCTGCCTGAAAGAGAACCCTAAGAAATGCAAAGAATAAACCTACTGGAACAAGTGATTTTGGCAAGGTTATAGGTGGCAAAATAACATAATAAAGCAATTATGTATCCATGCAATGAATAATTGAATACCCAAGCTCATTACAAAATTGAACAAGAGAAGTAAGCTGCAGTAAATGAAATATTTAGATTTTCACATAATGAAATAAGTTCAGGGTCTATTTGTCACAAAACTACAAAACACCAATAAAATACATAAAAAACTGAAATCAGTGGAAAGACTCACATGGTCATGGATTGGAAGACTCGACACATTTGAGATGTTTCTTTTCCTTAAATTGATCTACAGATTTAATATGATCGCAATCAAAATGTCAGCAGATTTTTCTTATAGATGTAGACAAGTTGATCCTAAAACTACTAAGGAAATCCAAAATAATTGTGTAAATGGGGGGACCTGGCTGACTCAGTCAGTTAAATGTCCAACTCTTGGTTTCAGCTCAGGTCACCATCCCAGGGTCCTTGGGTTGAGCCCCACATTTGGGTCTGCCCTGAACATGAAATCAACTTGAGTTTCTTTCCCCATCCTTCTCTCTCCCCTTCTGCTCCTCTCTTCACTCACGCTCTCTTTCTAAAATCAATAAATAGACAAATCTTTTAAAAAAAATAATTGTGAAAGTGAACAGAGAAATCATACACCTTGCTTTAAGACTTACTATCAAACTAAGATTGTATTGATAGAAGATCAGAGAAATAGGCCAGTGAAACAAAATAGATATAAATGGTCAATTGATTTTTGACAAAAACATAAGGACAATTCAGTGGGGTAAATTCTGATCTTTTGAACAACTGTTTGCTGGAACCATCAGTTATAAATAAACAAAATATGTATCTTGACCTCTATTTCAAACTTTTTTTTTAAAGATTTTGTTTATTTGACAGAGAGAAACACAGCCAGAGAGGGAACACAAGCAGGGGGAGTGAAAGAGGGAGAAGCAGGCTTTCTGCTGAGCAGGGAGCCTGATGTGGGGCTCGATCCCGGGTCTCTGGGATCATGACCTGAGCCAAAGGCAATCGCTTAACCAACTGAGCCACCCAGGCACCCCTATTTCAAACTTTTAAAATAACAACATCAAATTGGATCATAGAATTAGATATAAAATATGAAGTCTTAAGGTTCAAAAGGAAATATAGGAAAAATTCTGTGACTAGACAGAAAATCAGTGATAAACTGGATGCCATAAAAAATATTCTGTGAAAAGTACTATTAGAAAATAAAAAGTCAAGACATAGACTGGGAGGAAGCATGTAAATCCCCTATTAAGCAAAGGATCCATACCCATAATATGTAAAGAACTCTTGGCACTCAACAATAAGTAGACAAATAGCCCAATTTAAATGTGGCAAAATTTTGAAAAGACACTTCACAGAAGAAGATACATAAATGGAGAATAATCACATAAAAAATATGGGAGCATTATTGTCATTCGGGAAATGCAAATTGAAACAATAAGTACCATTTCTCCCCATTAAGATGAATGAGATTAAAAAGTAAATTGACATAGCCAAGAGTTAGAAATGTCATTCATTTCCTAAAGGAATGCAGAAGGGTAAATCTACTTTCTAAAACCACTGAGTGGTTGCTTCCAAAGTGAAACACACACTTACCATTGAACTTATAAATCCCATTCCCAAGTATTTATACTAAATGAATAAAAATGTGTGTTTCCGCAAAAGCACAAAAATATTCAGAGCAGCATTACTTATAACTGCCAAAAACTAGAAATAACCCATCAGTAGATGAAGGAGTGAATAAAATCTGGTAAACCTATACAATATACTATTTCTCAAACATAAAAAGGAACGTTCTATGGTTACCTGGAAATACATGCTGAATCTTTGTCACTCTATTGCAAAGTGAAAGCAATCAGGCCCAAAAGGCTACATAATGAGTGATTCCATTTACAATGTTCTGGAAAATGAACAACTGTAGAGAGAGCAGAGAGCAGATAGGTAATAGCCAGGAGTTAAAGAGTGAGAAGCAGTAAAGGGAAAACAAAGGAGCAGAACAAAAGAAATTTTTGTGTTAATGAATCCATTCCAAAAACTATTTGTATCCTGACTATGGGTTACAGGGTTTCAGGCAGAAAAAAGAGGTCCCTGCCATCCCAAGTTCACTGCAGCGTTACTCACAATCGTCAAGGCATGGAAACATCTCAAGTGTCCATCGGGAGATTAATAGGGCCAGAAGAGATATTCCATCCATGCAGTGGAATCTTACTGAGCCCTTAAAAGAAGGAGATACTACTGTTTGCAAGAATATGGATGAGTCTTAGGACACGGTTCTGAGTGAATTAGACAGTCACAGAAGGACAAATATGGCATGATTCCATTTATGTAAGGTATAGAAAATAATCAAAAGTGTAGAAGCAGAGAACACAATAATGTTTCCAGCAGCTGGGAAGTGGGGACATGGGAGCTATGCTAGAAAATTTTCAGTTTTACTGGATGAATAAATTCTAGAGATATGCTATATGGCAGACACTATGCTTTATACAATATTGTGAACTCCAAAATTTAACAATATGGTACCATTCACTTGTCTCCTGTTGTGTGTTCTTATCATAAAACAAACTAAACCAAGAGGGTCCAGGGAAACTTTTGGAAGAATCAGATGTTTATCATTTCGATTGTGATTGAAGGTAACACAGGTGTTTACCTGTGTCCAGACTCATCATAATATACACACTAAGTATGTACAATGCTGATCATTTAGATCTCAAGAGAGCTGTTAAAAATACAGAATTATAAATCTTAATAATTGAAATTTACTGAATGTAAATTAAAAGTGAAGATATTCCAGATGCCATCACAAATATGGTACCAGAACTTCCTGTGTTCTATGGAAGATTCCTGGTACTTCTCTGCTGTCTTTCCCCCACCCCTAGTCCTCAATTCCATAATCTATGAAGGTGAAGGGCACCTTCCGAATTATGACAAGAAATAAAGACGTCTACTAAAGATTTTTAGAATAAATGAAAGTTGAAGATGTTGAAAAAAAAATACCAATGATAAGGGATTGGTAAATCTAAGAATGAGGCAGCAGGGAAAACAGTGAACAAGACCAGAAGTTTCCAACAGGCAACTTACTACTACCCATGATTATTTGTATGATGCTTTATATTTTCACCCATACATACACCCTACCATTTACCACTCCCCATGGCCTGTGATACTTACCTCCAAATATATTTGCAGACCGTTGATCTCAAGCCCCTTCCTTTCATCATGAGGGCTTCTCCTAAATTATGCATGAATATTAACTAATTCTAAATCAAACTTGTGAAAGAGAGGAGAACCAGCATTGGGTGTTACCTGCTCCAAGAGAAATTAAACTGCATGCTTTGCTGAATAAAAGCTAATTAATTGCATTTATAGTCTATTTTCTGGTTACCAGCCTCCCCGTTCCTCCCAATTATATGGTAGCCCTGCATAATTATGTTTTAAAATGATTTACTCATTTGATCTACCCAAACAGCAACAGTTAATTTTAAAATGGATTAAATATACTCCAGGCATGAGCTTATGAACTACATCTCAAAGAATAAATCATCATTTTAACAGAGTCTAGTTTAATTAATTAAATTGCACCAAAAATATCGTCAGTGATCTTTCTGTCTCCCAAATGTAGTCGCCAGGGCCATCAAGGGTAACATATTTGCACTCACTGATGTTGCATAAGTCAATCAAATCAATTCCAAAGACATTGAAGCAATTTTTATCATCTCTGTGATAATTACTAAATCAGATGTCACAGTATCAGAGATATTCATTTAAACACCATGAGCTATGAATAAATCCAGAAGTTGGAGAGTATTCATTGAAAATACAATAGGTTTTAGGGGCGCCTATGTGGCGCAGTTGTTAAGTAACTGCCTTCAGCTCAGGTCATGATCCCGGAGTCCTAGGATTGAGCCCCACATCGGGCTTCCTGCTCGGCGGGAAGCCTGCTTCTCCCTCTCTCATTCCCCCTGCTGTGTTCCCTCTCTAGCTGTGTTTCTGACTTTCAAATAAATAAATAAAACCTTAAAGGAAAAAAAGTGGACGGATTTTAAAAGCCATATGGAAGTGAGACCGTGACCACAGTTGGAATCACATGGGCTTCAGGGCAATTGTTTCCTTTTGCATAATTACCCATGGTTTTATAATACCACCAATGTGCCACTTCTTAGCTGTTTGATTTGACCAAGTCACTAAATTTCTCTGAGTCTTGGTTTCGCTCCTTACAAAAGAGATAGAGAATAATAGCTACCTGGTAGGACTACTGCAGAAATTAAACGAATATTTATTTATCACAGTGATTGACAAAAAAAAAACAAGTGTTGATGAATGCTAGCACTATGGTTATTCTTAATTACTGTTTATGAATATTGTCATTAACATTGCCTACACTATTCCTTTATTAGGAAGAAGGGCAAGATCAGTGCAGACAGGCAGAGAGGAAGAAAACTGGTCAATACTGGATGTTATTATAATACGAATGTTATTTCTTGAGGTCAAAGCAGGTCTTGGTGACCAGAAATTCCCCCAACCCAGCCTGGAAGGAAATAGTGGGGGCAGAACCATTACCTTTGCCAAAGAATCATAAATTAAGAATCACAAATCATTAAACTAAAGATAGCTCCCAATCAGGTTAAGTGTCATTGGTCAGAGTCAAGGAGTGCCCCCCCCCAAAAAGTAAGAGATACAGCTATGTCTGAATGGAAGTAAATCCATATAAATATGTTTCCCTTTGAAAAAGCAGTATTTTAGGGGCGCCTGGGTGGCTCAGTTGAGCATCCTACACTTGATTTCAGCTCAGGTCAAGATCTCAGGGTCATGGGATCGAGCTCTGCATCAGGCTCTGTGCTCAGGGCAGTCTGCTTGTCCCTCTCTATTTCTCATGCCCCACTCTCTCTCTCTCTCTCTTTCTCTCACTTGCTCCCAAATAAATCAATAAAATCTTAAAAAAGAAAAAAAAGCAGAATTTTAGTGACTGTATCGATTAGGGTCAGTGACGAGACAGACACCACACTGATTGTTTGAATGGGGAAATTTTTTTTTTTTTCAAACAATGTTGCCTGTCTTTGTCATTTCTTTGGGTCTGGATTTCTTTCTTTCTTTTTAATATTTTATTTACTTATTTGAGAGAGAGAGAGTGAGAGAGAGAGAGCATGAGAGAGGAGAGGATCAGAGGGAGAAGCAGACTCCCCATGGAGCTGGGAGCCCGATGCGGGACTCGATTCCGGGACTCCAGGATCATTACCTGAGCTGAAGGTAGTGGCTTAACCAACTGAGCCACCCAGGTGCCCCTGAACTGGAAAATTTTAACACACAGAATTATTCACTGGTGCCGTTTCTTTCTGGTAGTTGGTACAACCCAGCGGCACTGCTCCCCAGCATTGCTGCCAGAGGCTTCCCACCTGCCAGGAGAAAAGGAAGGAAGAGGAACTCTGAAAAAGACCCCAGGGCCCAAAGAGTCCCAGAGAGAGGAGCAGACGTGGTGGCAAGTTTTCTCCCAAAGCTGAGTTTCAGAGCTGTTGGCCAAATGGGTCTGTGGCCCAGAGCGATGGGAAGTTGGCAGGTTGGCTTGGTGAGACCGTGATTGAGGCTGGAGAGCAGGACAGCATGAGCTGTCGGGTCACTGCAAGTCCCAGGGACTCTAGATTTATCAAGAAGCTGGAACGTATGTAGAAGGCTACCCCCCGCCCATGGTGCCGGCCACCGAAGAGGAATGATGACAGGGACCATTCCAGCCTAGCAAAGCAGGACAATCTGGGATTCACAGATAGTGAGTTAACTGCCCAGTAGCAATATCTAGTATTAAAACTTATCCTGTCCCAGGTGCATGAGCTTACTCAATCTTTATGGTGGCCCCGTGATTCAGAAAGGACAATTAAAGACCACAAGGAACACATGGACGCAAACTGATTTAGGGTCGTCAGTGTTTGCACACAAGGGGCACATGCACTGTGAGCAACTGGGCTATTCCAAAAAATGAGTGTTAGGGAAGTGCCTTCTACAGTTTTGAGGCTGAGAGCTGGCTGCCAGGCAGTCCTAAGAGTTATGATCGGAATTTATAAACGAGGCTAATCACTGGAGCAGCCAATGAACTTATGTTCAGGTCACGAATCTGTGCCAAGTTTCTGGTTGAATATCCTTGGACTATGGTCTTCGTATCTAAAACACGTAACTTATGAATATCTTTTTGTTTTCAACAGTGTCCGCGGAGGCCATGCTGGATTTGGTACCATTGATTTGTTTGGAAAATCACAGAACAGATTTGCAAGTTTTGGTTCCTCTTGCACTTTTCAGTTTTTCCCATGGCCCTGGTGCGGATACTGACAATCTTGGAGTGACACAGCTAGATGGGTATGGGAGGTGACTTTGTTTACCCCCAAGAAATGACCATCATTGTGTCTTGTATTCTGACACATAGTCTTTGCTGTTAAATTAACAGAAAAATAAATAAATGACTTGTACTGGGGACAACAACCTTCTATGTTTTGTGAATTAAATGAACTTTGGTGATTTAGGAGGGAAATTGGCTGTACATGTAATGAGAGTCCCTTTCCCTTCCCCACGATATTCTTTCTCTTTCTTCTTTTCTCTTTTCTTTTTTTTTCTTTTCTTTTTTTTTCTTTTTTTTCCTCTTCTTTCTTTCTTTCTTTCTTTCTTTCTTTCTTTCTTTCTTTCTTTCTTTCTTTCTTTCTTTCTTTCTCTTTTAGCACATTAAAAATATTTTGGAATCAGTTTACCTTTCCCTGACAACAGGAGCTTACATTTAAATATCTTGATTTAAGATGATAGAATTTGATATAATTCTATTATTATATCTTCCAATGCTGAGATTTAGTCTAACCAGCTATTGTAATTTTATGTTTAATAGCAATGAAATGTCTTTCCCATTGATCTCACATTGAGAAGGAACACAGATTAATTCTGCAGGTCTCCCCAGATTTATAGCTGAAAGGGATAGTGGGGATTGGAATGAATTTATTTAAATTTACACTGATTGAAAATGAATATCCTGCAAGTCTTTACTAAAAACAGCTTGTCTGACAGGGAAATATGTACAGTGCATATTAGAGATTTTATGAAACTTTAATTCCCTTTTAGTGCCTTTTATGTCTGGGAAATATATTGAAGCCAAGGAAATTTATCATCCACTTTTGAACATTTAATGACTAAAAGAAATAAAGGTAGATCCAATTCCTGCAGTATGTATTTTGCATCATAATTAGCTTCCTGCCTTAAGCCCGCACGTATGTCAGGGGATGATCAAGAATTATGACACGGGCAATTGCTCAAGAGGTCTGCGGTGGATGGGAAACTACCCCGTCCGGTATTTAGGGAAGTGGCAGTAGGATAGCTCCCTATTATATCTGGTGTCAAAGTGCGTGCCGTAGAGGTGAATGGGGAGACTCCTGATGACCACACAGACCCTCACAGTGTGTACATATCTATAGGATGCAGGGCAGGTCACCTTTGTGTCTGTGGATGGAGTGGCTTCATTTTGCTTACGAGTAACAATTGAGGGAGCAGAGTGATAGACCACATATAACCCAGTGTGCACAGGTGGAGCCGTGGGAGACTCTGTGCCCTTGCCATCGGTCTGGAGGATGAGCAGCCATTCCCCACTTGAGGAGTGGACGGGGAATTCCGGCTCACAAAGGCTTTTCTTAAGTGAGACACTCTCACCATTGGATTTTAGCAGCCAAGAAATCCAAGTGAAAGTGGAAGCAGTGGGGACTGGATTTCTTGGCTGCTAATCTAAGTTAGGGCAGTTATGGCTAGGGAAGACGAAATGGATTTAAGAGAAGGTGTCCAATTGGTACTACAAAAGGAGGTGGGAAGGGAAAGGGAGGTGTCGAGGGCGCTTCCTTCACATAATTAAGAGACAGACTGGTTCTGCAAGGAAGAAGATCATCAAACTTAGTGGGCTCTTGACTACCAAGGCTTAGAACCCACTGACACCCCCCACCCTTCTTGTAGAGCTGAAGTCCACCTGGAGGGACTGCACTGCAGGAAATCAGGACAGTGGGACTGCCCACGATGCAAAATGCATGTGCATTAAAGTCACAAGTATTCAAGAGTAAATGCTAGTTCTTCCCCATATCAATACATGTCTCTGATTAATAAACTAAGTGCTGGGATGTTGTAGAAATATATTAGTATGCCCAGTGTCATAGACATTGCTTATAAAGCCATCACAATGGACAAATCACTTTCACATTTATTCTTTTCTTCCTCAAAACAATGCTCTGGATTAAGTTTGCCGTCATCCCCACCCCTTGCTGGTGCAGGGTGCTCAGGGTCCCAATTCCCCAAAAGCCCTGTCTCTAGGGCTTCCTCTTTTTTCATGATCCACTACGTTGGCATCTGAGGAAGACTCCACACTCCAGAAAAACTGTTTCCTTTTCTGTTTCCCCACAAAGCACCAGGGTTATAAATCTTAGGGGATTGGTTGGGTTTTTGTATTCTGCATTATTTGTTGTTTATGACCCTGAATTCCAGGGGTTGTGAAATATGCCTTTGTTTGCACTTGATTAAAACAGCTGTGCCTCAAACCTGATAGATTGAGTTCTGAGCATCTGCGGAGAGCCTTGGAGAAGAGCACCTCAGGTCTCCAAGTAAAATTGGGGAACAGGCACTACTTTTTTGTTAAGTGTATTTTAAGGGCTATTTAACATTAAACGCTGCTCTGAAGTTTATGAATAATAAGCAGATTGCTTGTTTTGAAACAATTCTGTAATTCTAGAAAACTGGCTGAGTTAATACACTAGAAGCCTATTGAGCAGGAATTCTTGTTGCACCAAAATATTATTTCAGCCAGCAATCCATGTAATAATGACTGCTTTCTGATGCCATCCCCCCTCCCCTACCCCCCTTGGTACAGACATCCCTCTGGTCCACCTAAAAAGAAAGCTCTCATTTATGATGACCATGCATGGGTACTTGATTAACTGAAAAGACTGGAAGGAAAGCAAAACAGGAGCAAAGCTGAGTGAGATCAAATAACCCCTTGGTTATCCCCTAACGGCCACATTCCCTCATGGCCACAAAATCCACATTCTTTGATCCTGAGAAATTCACTTTTGAGGTTTCTCGTTCTTAGGATAATTTATCAAGGTCTTTGCTAGTTTTTTTCTCACTTATTTAATTTATTCATTAAGGTTTCCAAAAAGAAATGCCCCAGGCACACTTTCATGTATTAAAGAGCATAATTGGACATATAAGCAAAGCACAGAGGGATAGCAGAGTGGTCCTAAGGGGTGGGAAGTGGTCTCAGCGGAAACACAGCACAGAAGAAAGGTCAAAGTGGGCATCTGAAAGGCAAAGCAGGGATGTGGGTGCAATGGAGGCAAAGGGGACCCTACGTACAAGAGCACAAGCTTTGTGTGTTACCCTCCTTCTTCAGCCCCGCCCACTTTGCCGATCCCCCATTCTCTGCCCTGGATGGGGGCTCTTTTGGCCAGCATCACTCATGCCTGCCTGGCCTTTCTCTTACAGTCTGTTTTGTTCTATGGTGACACCAGTGGGAGAGTTGTGGGAAAGGAAGAGAGAGGTTTTGGTGTCTGTCCTTCACTCTCTGTGTCCCCTCAGTTGGGTTTTGCCGTACGTAAGACCCTCCTCCCTGCCTGCTGCTCCACCTGCCCCTTCCCGTGCTGTGGTTCTTGCTGATCTGAGAGTAACCCTCTCTTGTTTGCCTCCCTCAGCTCTGGGAGCACAATGGCCACTCTCCTTGAGGTCTTTCTATCCCTTCTTGGATTTTCTTTAGCTCACGCATCACCATAATCTGTGGTTTCATTAGACTTTCTATGGTCAGTCCTTTTGAATAGGCTGTCCCTTTGCTTCCAGAATGTTGAGTAATACAACTGTTTTCTAAGCTTAACACTATAATAGATCTTCATCATAGAAAACTAATTTTGGGGCCCCTAGGTGGCTCAGTTGGTTAAGCATCTATCTTCAGTGCAGGTCATGGTCTCAGGGTCCTGGAATGGAGCCCCTCATGGGGCTCCCTGCTCAGCGGGGAGTCTGCTCCTCTCCACTCTACGTCTGTCGCCTGCTCATGCGCTCTGCCTCAAATAAATAAATAAAATCTTTTAAAAAAATAAAACTAATTTTGTGCTTGGACAATTCACCAAAACCTTCTGATGACTCTACAAACAAATACATTAATGGGGTATTTTCAGGCTACCTTCACTTGATAGAACTAGTCAATGTCCCAACCATCCATAGGGTCAACAGTCTCAGAAAACCAAATTCCACTTTTTTTTAAGCCATTTGTCAATGTGTTAGAAGAATAATCATAATTAAAATGACCAATGAGGTACCTGGGGGCTCAGTCGTTGGGTGTCTCCCTTCAGCTAAGGTCATGATCCCAGAGTCCCAGGATCAGCGGGAAGCCTGCTTCTCCCTCTCTCACTCCCCCTGCTTGTGTTTCCTCTCTAGCTGTGTTTCTTTCTGTTAAATAAATAAATCACAACTTTAATAAATAAATAAATAAAATGACCTCTGTTCTCCTTTTATGTTTCTGTTCTTTTAAATCTCTCATTATCTCTTCTCCAGATTACTCTCATAGCTGACAATCAGGTCATTTTCCTCTTTGGCTAGAAATACACAGTGATGCTGCTTCCTTGGCTTCAAAGATTCAGTAGCTGCCCACTAACTACACATGAAAGTAAACGGCCATTGGCCTGACTGACCAGGCACTCTGCTACCTGCTTCTCTCCCGTGTGTCTTCAGTTCTCGCCTGACAAGACTGTGCTCCAACAGGATGGAGCTGTGCCTTTCCCCAGACAGGTCATTTTCACTCTCCCTCATGTGGGAAGGACTCACTGCCTTTACCAGCCAGAATAATTTGTATTCATTCTCCAAGTCATAGCAGAAGGAGTTTTCTGAGAAGACATCCTGAATGTTTCATTCCTATTTCTGTGCATCTTCTCTGTGTGTCAGTTATGATATAATTATACCTTCACCACATTGTGCGTCATATTACAGATGGTCGCTCCTCCTCTTCACCTTCACCTGTGCAGTGGGGTTTGCTCTTGGAGAAGGATTTTCATCCTTTAATTTCTGATGCCAAACACAGTACCTGGCACACCGGAAGTGCCAATAGGTCTGTTGGCTGCAGGATTACAAGAGGTACAAATGGACCCAGAATTTAGCTTGTGCCTATAAGGATCATCATTCTTTCGACCCCTCCATCCTCCAGATGCCGTAAACAAAGTCAACGACAACTCTCTTGACATCTACGAGATCTCAGCATTTACATAAACATATTCCTAGAACCTTATTATCTGATGGCACATGACGGTTGACTGAACTTCAAACAAGGGCACTGAGCCAGTAATGGATAATGTGAACGGCTTCAGTCAAAGAAAGATTAATTTCATATTTCTTCCTGTGAAGAATCTTTTACATTTCTTCATGCCAGGATAATTTTCTCATATATTCAGTAATAAAGTAAAGCAATGGGGAAATTCTTTTAGATTGCTTTTCTGGAGATTTTAAACAAAAAGATAACATACACCCTTTCAGTGTATTCAACTGTGGCATAATCCAATAATTTTGGGGAGGTTCAATTATATAATGACTTAATTGAAAGTAAATTAAACAAGTATATGTCTGAGTCCTGTCACACTAAATGCGATTTCAAATTACTCTAGAAACACATTTTATTTCTGATATGATGACTTTAAGTACAATGATATTTAATTTTCAAAACAGTCAATAAGAATTTCACAAACATTTGGGACCATCTTCTACTGATCTTGCACAAAATTAAATCAGACTCTACCTTATGCCCAGGTGGTCAAAGCAGAGGAAAAAGAAGCTAAAAAGCCAATTCAGGCTTTGTTAGGTGGGTACTTTACAAAATAGTAGTAATAGGAAGAATGGATTATCTCTGTCATCTCGCCCCTGGTTCCAGAAGTCGGCTAATGAAGCTGAGCATATGCACTTACACATTTTACAAGATTAGTTAGGTATTTATAGAGAAAGAGTGCTCTACAATCATACTTCCATACCTTCCATGTATCTGTGTAGATATTTATTATTAGACAATATATTTTTAAAGAATTTATATTTTATAGCTTAGTCCACAAAGGATTTGGGAACCATTATAAAGTGAAATACACATAAATCAGGAAAATTAAAATTTAAAGGCAAATAAAAAACCAATTAGGAAGAAGATAAAAGCATATAAAATAGTTCCTTGAAATGATTTAATTACACCCTCTGAGCACTACCTTTTGCCCTGTGGTTTAGTAGCATGAGAGAGAAGAAATACCTATTAACTGATGGGATTCTAATTTTTATTTTCTCCCTATGGAACATTCCTTGGCTCAGCTGGTACTAAATGCAACAGAATCTTGGGGGTATGTTCTCCATGACTGGGACATTGCCCATTCTATGTGAATTCAGATTTGAACGAGGTGGAGAGATGTATCTCTGTAAAAGCTAAGATGATCAAATGCAAGTATAAGATAGTGGAAATATAAGAGTTTTGTCTGTATTTTATTCTAGTCCATGCCCTTCTGTTATTTTAGGCAAGTATAACTCATACTCCAGGCCACATCAGTCGCTGAAAGTAAAAGATTGATTCCTGAATATAATTGATTATGAATATGACCTGATCTTCCTCCCAGGGAGTTCTGCTGGAGGAGGTTCTCAACAATCTATCAGGACCCAGTGTGAGTTGCCATCATTGTCATCTGCTAAGATATATTGGTTGACACATCTTTGGACACAGGCACACTGGTACTCCATCAGACTTACTCAGAGAATAGCCATAGAGACCCTAGTGCCTGATGAGTGGAAGACCCCCATCATTTGTGGAATAGGCATTCTTGTAAGCTGAAGGAATACAGTCTCTGTAAACATTTACTGAACATTAAGTTCATACTCATTTAGATTCAAATCCTTTCCCTAGTACTTGCCATATTTGGGACCTTTGGTGAATTAGCTAATCTTGGAATGGGAGGAGAATAGCTACCTGATGGTTTGTCATGGGAAACAGATGTAGTGTGAGCTACAACACCAGTGAGGGTATCTGATTCCTTGTATGTTGGTTTACCCTCTTTCTGCAGCTTGGGTTCTGGTTTCAGGCTACTAGGTACGTGCACAGAGTGGCCTCAGAGCTGCCTTACTGCCAACCCTGAAGACTAAGCAGACAACAGTCTCCAGGTATGGCCACTTCAAGAGCTCCTCTGCTTTCACTGTTGCTTTCAAACTTCAATTTTGGCTCCTGTCCCCTCATTCTGATAACTTTTATACAGGCAGGTCGAGAATGATCAATCTTCTATGATTATGCAATATCTTAGTTTTGCCAGCTTCCTTTCTACTGGATAAAAAAGACTAGCTTCTCAACTTTACTTCTGAACTGCTATGTGTCCCCATGTCTGGGTCAGATATGCTTGGTGTGGGAGCTTGACCTTGCTCCCTTTGGGTGTCTGTGTTTACTCTAAATTCATCTTCTTGACTTCCTAGAAAATTAGGGGTATGAATATTCCTTTTAGTAAGATGGTGGATGATAGCAAGTGGCAATTTCTCTTCACTCCCAGTGTGGCCTTCCACTGCCATCCACCATGTCTCTCCACCAATCACATTACGATTTCTCAGTTGGGTGTCAACCAGAAACCAAGTTTAACATGTCCTGTAGGATGCTTCATGGAAAAGACATCTTGACGCATGGTGAACTGTGGTCAAAGAATATTAAATATTCTTATTGTTTACTAAATGATAGTTACCCGTTCTTACTTTAGTTAGTAAACTAGTTACTAGGTAGCAAAGATGGCTTCTTTGGAGTGGTGATCCTGACATATACTTTGTCCAAAACAAGGATTATGCCATGTCTGAGTGGGACAGAGTGGAAGAGGATCTTTTCTCAAAATGATTATGGTTCTTCATTTATACTAAGAGTTCAGTATATTATACAAATAATAATACCAAAGTTCATTTTATTCTAAAAGTAGGTTTACCCGGTAGCCAGTTATATTAACCTCAATTAAGCCTTTCTGTTGGGAGAATTCAGCCTCATAAGTGCTGTTTTAATATTTGCAGGCAGCTAGAGGAATTCACCAAATATGAACCATAATTGACACATTCCTGTAAATAGTGGGTAGAAGGATTTGTGTGGCAGGTGCTGAGCTCTATGCAGAGAAAGGAACTAACCAATCAACAGGACTTCCAAAGACTCTTCCTAGTGCTTGGTGCTTGGTGTTGGAACCATAGCAACTGTGTGAAGCATTTGCTTCTAGTCCTATTCCTTCAGGATGAGGTCATGATTTCAGCTCGGGAATACCTGCATTGAGTTACTTGAATTGTAAGAGATTGAGAGCAGAGTCATAATTTTGATTAGAACTTCTCTACCAAAATACTATTTATATTCCTTTTAAGTCTGCCTTTACAACTGTGATCCAAGATCTGGGGTACAATTAATGGCACAGAATTGATACTGGAGCTTTATAATTGATAATTCTTGCTTACGCAGTGAGAAGAAATTGAGAACATTTACTTGGTAAGGTGCAACAGAACTTGGAAATGAATTGAATGAGGATGGTAACATGTAAAAACTTTTTTCAATATTCAAAATATGAGAATTACAGACTCAGTAAATCCTTTACTCATTCTAGTAATAGTTATCAAAGACTCCATGTATGCCAGTATTAAATCTGGGCAGGATTTAACAACACAGAGCCAAGGGACAGAGTCTGTGCTTACCCAGAGCACTACTGGAAGAGAAGTGAGGCATTCTCTGGAAGTGTTATGCACTGGTATATGGAGCTGGGGAGACACCAAAGTTCTAGAGCAAAGACTATGAAGCCCAGTAAAGCTTCCTAGAAGAGATGACTGAGCTCAGAGATGATGAAGAGGAATGTTAACTACATGCAGAAGTGAATTAAGTACTGGGAATGCCCAGGATGCAAGATGGAAGATAAAAGTGTTTATCAGTCATGTAAGTTGGAAGTTAATGGCACAACAGAGTGAGACAGGTCTGAGCACTATTCAGGCTAGCCATGATCCTAACCCCATACCCTTGAGAAGCTGCTGCCTCCCACGACAAACCAGCTATCCTTCCTTTCCTAACAACCCTTCCCTTTGGTCCTCTGTACTATCATGGTAACACCAAAGGCCCATTGAGAGTGAATCATTGGAACGTAGTGTGACTGTTTAATTTTATAAGAAAATACCAAAAATCTCCAACATGGGTCTACTATTTCACATTCCATTAGGTGTGTATGAGATGCAGTTGCCATACATCCATGTCATTATTTTTCATTTTCTCTCTTCTGGTGGACCTGAGGTGGTATCCCAGCAGGTTGTAATTTGCACCTTGCTAATGACAGTGCTCTTCACCTGGCCATGTATTTGCTGGCATTTCTTATCTCTTCTTCTGTTAAATGTCTGTGCAAGTGTGCTGGCTCACAACCTTCTCAGGAGATTCCAGGGCATCATTTCAAACCTGATCCTGAACCTGGAGGGCAGGCAGAGAGCAAAAAAAGAGGCAGCCACTCCAGGCTGGCATGTGGAAATTCTAGTAAGCAAAGAGATCTCACACAGGGGGCTTGTCTTGGGCAACATCAAGAGGAATGGATCCCTGCACCTGCCGGCCAGACCTTAAAAGTTTTTTTATAAGGAGTGCTTAGCTGGGTTATTAAGGTATTTTCAACACCAGATCACCATCTCAAGGTTGTGTTCTTGGAGCAAACTTTGAGAGCAGGAAAGACAAGCAGAATTCACATCCTAAGGGGAGGGGGGGAGGGGAGGAGGTGAGGAGCCTCTCAGTGCTAGGGAACCAACTCACAGGTCCAAGGGTGGTCATGTCTTCATGATGATCTTCCCCAACAATATCTTTTGCCCAATTTTACTGGGTTACTTTGATTATTAATTTGAGGAATTACTCATTTAAATGTAAGTGCCTGGGCAGATATATGTATTATGAATATTCTTCTAGTTCATGGCTTGTTTTTTCACTTACTTAATGGTGTATTTTCATGAACGGGAATTTTAAATTTTGAAAAAGTCTAAGTTATCAATTATTTTTCTTTTATACTAAGTGCTTTTTATGTCTTCTCTAAAAATGATAGTTCTAGTATTTACTTTAAGTCCCATAATAAATCTCAAATTATATTTGAGATGTTGGCCTATAGCATGAAGTAGGATTTAAAGATTATCATTTTCCTTATGTTTATCTAATTGTCTGACCCCATTTAGATGACATTGGCACATTTGTTGTGGGCTGTTCCATTGATTTACTTGCCTCTTATTATGCAAAGACCACATCCTCTTGATCACTACAGTTATGACATCTCCTGAAGTCAAGAGGTTCAAGTTCTCCAATTTTTTAAAAGATTTTTAAAATTTATTTGTGAGATAGGGATGATGGAGACAGAGACAGAGAGAGAGGGAGAGAGCATGAACAGTGGGAAGGGGCAAAAGTAAACTGAGAAGCAGACTCCTTGCTGAGCCAGAAGCCCGATGCAGGGTTCTATCCCAGGACCCTGGGATCATGACCTGAGCCTTAGACAGATGCTTAACCAACTGAGCCACCCAGGCACCCCCATGTTCTCAACTTTATTCCTCTTTCTCAATACTCTGGATTTATCATCTTCACACTTCATAGAAACTTTAGAGTCAGTTTGTCAAACTTCTCAAAAAACTTCTGTAATTGGAATTACATTCAATCTATATATTAACTAAAAGAGATTAAAATTTTAATAGTGTTAAGTCTCAAATCCATGAATATGTTGCATCTCTATTTGTTTCTCCATGTAACAAATTATTTCAGTATAAAGGTCCTGTGCTACTTTAGTTTCATGTGTTACTTCTTATTTGATGGAGTAATTGTAAATAGCATTTTTCCTTTTTTTTTTATTTGACAGAGAGAAACATAGCCAGAGAGGAAACACAAGCAGGGGGAGTGAGAGAGGGAGAAGCAGGATTCCTGCTGAGCAGAGAGCCCAGTGTGGGACTCAAACCCAGGTCTCCGGGATCATGACCTAAGCCGAAGGCAGTCGCCCAACCAACTGAGCCACCCAGGCGCCCCAACATTTTTCCATTTTTAATGTCTTTGTTAAGATGTAATTAACCCAAGGCTCAGTTGGTTAAGCGACTGCCTTCAGCTCAGGTCATGATCCTGGAGATCCAGGATCGAGCCCTGCATCGGGCTCCTGCTCTGCGGGAAGCCTGCTTCTCCCTCTCTCACTCCCCCTGCTTGTGTTCACTCTCTAGCTGTGTTTCTCTCTGTCAAATAAATAAATAAAATCTTTTAAAAAAAGGTATAATTAACCCAAACTGCACATATTTAAAATATATAATTTAATAAATTTTGGTATATGTATAGACCCCTGAAGCCACCATCACAATCAAGATATGGGATATATCTTTCACTCCAATTATCTGCTCATGCCTCTTAAGGACCCCTCCTTCTTGATTCTTCCTTTCCAAACCACCGATGACATGCTTCCTTCCACTGTAAGATATTTTGCACTTTTCAGAGTCTTATACAAATTGAATGACACAGTTTTTTTTTGTTTGTTTGGAGAAGAGAATCTAGTTTATTTGGACATTTATTTTAAGATTCATGACTGTTGTGGGGAGCCTCGGTGGCTCACTCAGTTGGACGTCACACTCTTGGTTTCAGCTTGGGTTGTGATCCCAGGGTTGTGAGATCAAACCCTTCATTGGCCTCCACAATCAGTGTGGAGTCTGCTGGACATCGTCTCTCCCTCTGCCCCTCCTTCCTCTGGCTCACTGTCTTTCTTCCTCTGTCTCAAATAAATAAACAAATCTTTAAAGAAAGAGTTTCATGATTGTTGCTATGTATAGACTTTATTATTTTGTATTAATATACTCATGCACCCCATTTTGTAGATATACCAAGTTTGTTTACTCACCTGTGGATGGATAGTTGTTTTATTTAAGTGTGTGTGTATTTATTTATCTATTTATTTATTTATTTATTTATTTATTTATTTACAGGTTGTAATGGACAATCATAGGTAAAACTGCTGTGAACTTTTGTGTACAAGAGTTTATATGGATATTTATTCTCTTTTCCTTAGTCATTGCCTGGGAGCACACGGCTACAACACATGGCATGTGAGTGTGCCATTTTGAAAGAAATTCCAGAATGTTTTCCAAATGGTGAATGTTTTCACCATTTGAGCATATTACTAGCAGTATCTTTGAGTGGTACCACCAGTGCTAATGTCCCACAAATTCATTCACGTTCTTTCTAACAGTTAGTTCTTATGATGTATAATGGCATCTCAGTGTGGTTTTAATTTGCATTTTCCCAATGACTAATGAGATTAATTATCTTATCATGTGATTATTTGCCCTGCATATATTTTCTTCAGTGGAATATCTGTTCACATATTTTCCTATTTTGTGATTTATTTTTATTTGTTTATTTGTTATTGAGGTTTTCTTTAAAGACCTTATTTTCTTAGGGCGGTTTTAGGTTCATAGGAAAATAAGTGAGAAGAAATAAGTGAGAGATTTCCCATGTACTCCCTTCTCCACCCCCAACATACATAGCCTCCTGCATTATCAGTAGTCACCAGGGGAGTGGTACATGTGATGAACCTATAATGCTACAGCCTTATCACTCAAAGTACATAGTTTATATTAGACTGCACTTTTGGTGTTGTCCATTCTGTGGGTTTGGACAAGTGTACAATGACTGGAACCTGTCATTACAGTCAGACAGAATACTTGCACTGCCCTAAAATACTCCCACTGATTTATCTTTCTCTCTCCTTTATATTATGGAATTTTGAACATTATAATCCTTTGATGAGATATATCTGACACATATGTGTTACAGATACAAACCTTTTATCAGGTAGATCTTTTCAAACATCTTCACAGTCTGTGACTTTTATTTTCATATTCCTGACAAGTTTTTTATTTTAAAGAAATTTAATTTTTGAGTCATGTTTCTGATTTTTAACTTAAGAAATGTTTAAGGAAGGCTCACTGAAATTTTCTCCCATATTTTCTTCTAAAAGTCTTATTGTTTTAGGTTTTATGTTTAGGTCTATGATCCATCTTGAGTTAATTTTTGTGTGTGGTGCAAGGTATAAACTCAAGGTAGTTTTTGCAAATGGATATCCAAATTTTCAGCAGCAGTTGTGGAAAAATTAGTATATCTTCTCCCTGGATTGGCATTGCATATTTATCAAAGATCAGTCATCCGTATATAACATACAGAACTGTTTCTGGACTGCTAGTGCTGGTCCATTGATCAATTTGCTCATCTTTAACCCTACCCACACTGTTCCGATTATTTTAGTTTTGTATAAGCCTTAAAAATTGACTTGCTTTTCTTTTTCAGGTATCTGGCTTTTCTATGCCTTCTACATTTCTATACAACTTTTGAATCAGCTTGTCAAATTTTACTGAAAACATGTCTGCTGGGGCGTATAATTAACATATAGTGTTAAATTCATTTCAGGTGTAAACCCAAAGGACGCAACAATTCTATGATATTTCAGTGCTTATCACAATAAGCACACTCTTAATTCCCTTTATCTATTTCACCCATGCCCACTCAATTCCCCTCTGGCAGCCTCCAGTTTGTTTTTAAGAGTCTGTTTTTTTGTTTGTCTCTCTTCCCCCCTCCCTTTTTGTCCTTTTGTTTTGTTCCTTAAATTCCACCTATGAGTGACTCAATGTGGTATTGTCTTTCTCCGAATGATTTATTTCACTTAGCACTATATCCTCTAGGCCCATTCATGTTGTTGTGAATAGGAAAATCTCATCCTTTTATATGCCTCAGTAATGTTCCACTGTGTGTGTGTGAATGGATATATAAAACATCTTCTTCATCTATTCATGTATGGTGAAAACTTGGGCTGCTTCCCTATCTTGGCTCTTGTAAATAATACTGCAGCAAACATAGGGGAACATATATCTTCTTGAATTAGTGATTTCATTTGATTTTGGGTAAATGCCCAGTAGTGAAATTACTGGTTCACAGGGTAGTTCTATTTTTAATTTTTTTGAGGGACCTTCTTTTCGTTTTCCACAGCAACTGCCCTGATTTGCATTCCCACCAACAGTGTAGGAGAATTTTTTTTTCTTTACATCTTTCTTTACATGCCAAGACTTGTTATTTCTTGTGTTTTTTATTTTAGCCATTCTGAGCAGTATAAGGTGATATCTCATTGTTTTAACCTTTATTTCCTTTATTGATGATTGATGATGTTGATCATCTTTTCATACCTGTGTTGGTCATGTGCATGTCCTTGGAGAAATGTCTGTTCATGTCCTCTGTCCACTTTTTAATTGAATTATTTTGGGGGGGTGTTAAGTTGTATAAGATCTTTATAAATTTTGGATATTAATCCTTTGTCAACACATATGCTCTTTATAAATATCTTCTCCCATTCCATAGATTGCTTTTCGGTTTTGTTGATGGCTTCCTTTGCTGTGCTAAAGACTTTTATTTGGTGTAGTCCCAATAGTTTAATTTTGCTTTTCTTTTCTTTGACAGAGGAGATATATGTGGAAAGTTGTTTCTATAATTGATGTCAAAGAAATTACTGTCTATGTTTTCTTCTAAGCATTTTATGGTTTCAAGTCTCACATTCAGGTCTTTAATCTACTTTGAGTTTATTTTTGTGAATAGCGTAACAGAGGATTTTTTTAAATTAAAATTTTACTCGGAGATAATTGTAGGTTCACATGCAGCTGTAAGAAATAATCACATGCACTTGGCAGTGAGGTGTTATCCTTTTCTACGTTTTGCTGGATATTATTAAATTATATTCAGAGTTTTTGCTTCTGTATTTGTGAGAGATTTTAGTCTGTGGATTTCTTTTCTTTTAATATCTTTGTCTTTTTGGTATCTATAATGCTGGCCTCATAGAATGAGCTGGAAATTATTTCCTATTTTTTAATTTTATGGAATAGTTTCCTGTTAGAATTGGTATTATTTCTTCCTAAAGGTTTTTCTGTAACTCACCAGTGAATGCCTCTCAAGCTATAGGGTTTTTGTTTTGTTTTGTTTTTTGTTTTGTTTTGTTTTGTTTGTTTGGTTTTGGTTTTAATGACTTTGTTGTTTTTTTGTCTTCTATTTCATTGACTTCCTTTCTGATCTATATTACCTTCAATTTATTTTGTGTTTTATTGGTCTTCTTTTTTTTTTCTTGTAAGATTTCATTTATTTACTTGAGAGATAGAGAGGGTGCAAGCCTAAGTGGGAGGAGGGACAGAAGGAGAGGGAAAGGATCCTAAGCAGACACAGTCCAGAGCACAAGCCCACTGCACAGGTCAGTCTCATGACCTGATATTGACCTGATCCAAAATCAAGAGTTGGATGCTTGTGCCTATTTGTTTTTGTTTTTGTTTTTAAATTTATAAGTGGATTTAGAGGCTATTGACTTAAGATGTCTTCTTTTCTAATATGAAAATCACAGCAGGAAATATACTCTAGAGGGAAACTCTAAGTATTATTTAGGGGCATCTCAAAAATACGTGTTTTCATTCCTTTCATTCAAAATACTTTCTTATTTCCCTTTTGATTTCTTTTCGACTGATGTGTTCTTTAGAAGTTTTATTTATATCCAAGTACTTGGTGATAGTCCTAATATCTTCTATTGTTGAGTTCTATTATTAATTCCACTGAATCCTTTAAAATTCATTGTTACTGGGTTTTGTTGGTTTGTTTGTTCTGTACATGCTCTATGTTGGTAGAAGGGATGTGTGATTTGGACAACAATATGTAGCCTTCAAATATTGAAATGTATAAATGTCAATTAGGTCTCAGTATTTCCTATCTTTATGGATTTTGTATCTACTTTTCCTATTATTTATTGAAAGAGATTTCATAAATCTCTAAGTCTAATTGTGAGTTCATCTATTTCTTTTTGAATTTCTGTCAGTTTCTCATGTATTTGAAATGTTATTATTAGATACATAAGCATTTAGAGTTTTTATAACCTCTTTGTTGTTTGGCTCATTTATCATTACATGGCTTATTTATTCCCAGTAATACTTATTACCTGAAACCTACTTTGTCTGTTATTGGACTAGCCACTGCAGTACAATTTTTACTGAGGACAGTATAACATATTTTTGCCATTTTTTTTTTTACTTTGACCATTTTTATGTAAGTTTTTTATTTAATGTAAGTTTCTTATAAGTGTGTAAACTTGGGTCTTGATCTTGTCTTTATATAATAATCTCTGTCTTTTGATTGAAATATTTAAAAAATTTACTTTTGATGTGATTACACATATGGTTATCCTTAAGCCTATCATCTTACTATTTGATTTTTATTTGTCTCACCTGTTCTATCTTCCCTTTTCCAACTTTTTTCTGCCTTAGTTTGGATAATGAGTACATTTTATGATTTGATTTTATCTCTTTCTTTGGCTTACTGGTCACACCACTTAAAAGAAAGTCTTTTTTATCTAAGAATTAATATTGGAAATCTTCATCTTCTCACTATCTGCCTTCACATGATGTCATATCACTTTATAGATTAAGTATCTTGCAATTTCTTCTCCATTTTTGTCATCTGTTTCGTTTCCACATTTGTTAGAAATCTAATCATATATTGCTTTAAATTTTTGTGTAAATGGTCAACTGTCTTTCCTAAATTTTTTAAGATTTTATTTACTATTTATTTGAGATTGAGAGAGTGACAGAGCATGAGAGAGGAGAGAGCCAGAGGGAGAAGCAGACTTCCCTTGGTGCTGGGAGTCTGAGGTGGGACTCGATCCTGGGACTCTAGCATCATGACCTGAGCTGAAGGCAGTAGCTTAACCAACTGAGCCACCCAGGCGCCCCTAAAATTTTTAACTAAGAAGAGAATAACCTTACATACTTTCCTATGTCATTGCCATTTCAGGTGTCCTAGTCATTTGTATAAACACATATTTCAACAAAATATTTTTCTTCTGTCTGAAAGGCTGCTGTTAATCAATTCTTTCAACTATTTTAAAAAATATTTTATTTATTTCTTTATTTTAGAGAAAGAGAAAGAAAGAGGGTGTGCACACATGCCAGGGAAAGGTAGGGACAGAGGCGGAAAATCTCAAGGAGACTCTGTGCTGAGCATGGAGCCCCACCAGGGGCTTGATCTCAGAATCCTGAGACCAAGAACTGAGCTGAAAGCCACCCAGGTGCCCCAATTCTTCCAGCTTTTATATTTTATGTAAAAGAATTTATTATTTGCCTTTGTTTTGAAAATGGTTTTTCACAGGGTAGATTCCTACACTGAAGGATTTATTTTATTCTCTCAGAACTTGAAAAAGGTTGCTCCATTGTCTTCTCATGTGAGTTGCTTTCTTTGAAAAATGTAACCTTTGCCAACCTTATCTTTGTTCTTCTGTATGTAATGTGTCATTTATTTTCTTTAGCTGTAGATTTTTCTTTTTCACTGGTTTTGAGTAATTTGATAGTACTCATGCCCTGGTGTAGTTTCATATTTCTTGTGCTTGAGTCTTGCTGATATTTTTTTGAACTGTGAGTTGACAGTTTTAATTTATTTTATAACTTTTCACCCATAATTTCTACACACATTTTTTTGCCCCTTTCTTTCACTTTGGGACTCTAATTACCTGTGTGTTTGATTGCTTGGGGTTTCCCCTAAACTCTTGATACCCTTTTTTTTTTTTTTTTAAGATTTTATTTATTTGACAGAGAGAAACACAGCCAGAGAGGGAACACAAGCAGGGGGAGGGAGAGAGGGAGAAGCAGGCTTCCCACTGAGCAGGGAGCCCGATGTGGGACTTGATCCCGGGTCTCCGGGATCATGACCTGAGCCAAAGGCAGTCGCTTAACCAACTGAGCCACCCAGGCGACCTGATACCTTTTTCTTTAAAAAAGAAGAAAGAAAGAAGAAAGAAAGAAATGAAGAAAGAAAGAAAGAAAGAAAGAAAGAAAGAAAGAAAGAAAGAAAGAAAGAAAGAAGAAAGAAAGGTATTTCTCTGTATTTCATTTTGAGTGGTTTCAACTTCTATGTCTTATAGTCCACTAATCTTCTTTCTGTAATATTCAATGTGGTATTATTTCCATCAGTGATCATTTTTATCTCAGTCATCATGGTTTTCATCTCTGAAAGTTTGATTTTGGCCTTTGTCATTTCATCAATGATTTTTCTTAACATTTTGAACATACCTATATACAAACCGTAAGTATTTTTACTTGTTTATGTCCTTGTTTACTAATTCCTACCTCTATGTTAGTTCTGAATTAGTGTCTATTGATTTATTTTTCTACTCATATGATTCATATCTTTTTATGCTTCTTAGAATGTCTGATAATCTTTGATCAGATACTAAAAATTATGTATTTTTCCCTTGGATGAAAATTTTATTATTCCTTTAAATCTTCTTGAGTTTTGTCCTGAGATACAGGTAAGTTATATGAAAGAATTTTTTCCTCTTTGTCTTGTGTTTTATGATTTGCTAGACAGGGCAAGATAAGCATTTAATCCACATGTAATTATTATCTTCTATGGAAGCAAGTCCCTCCTGTGTACTTGACCTGTTTCATCCCTTTACCATCACATCTTCAGATCTTTATATTTATGTTGACCATGACTTAAAGAGAAAGTAGTTGTGTCTCACTTTTCTAATCCTGGTTGAAAAGTGCTATCTTTTAGTTGGAGTGTTTATTACACTTACATTTAGTGTAATTATTGATATAGTTCTGATTAAGTTTAATTACAGTTTTGGTTTCTATTTCTACTATTTGATTTTCTTTTAATCAAATACAGTCTAATATTTATTTTTATTGTCTGTATTTTTGGTAATGCAATTATATTTGTATTACCTTTATATGTTGCTTTAAGCACTTCCTAATTCTTCACAGTCTGTTAACAATTAACATTATCTGTAATCTGTAAGTTGATACCTTTTATCCCCACATAAAATTTCTGTCATTTTTAGTTTTTTTTCCCATACAGTATTATCTCTATTTTATCTTTTGGGGCTCAAATTACATATATGTAGACCACTGATGTTGTGTCAACATTTACTAAAACTTTGTTAACTTTTTCCAACCTATTATTTTCCCTGTTCTTTTACTGGATAATTTCTATTACTCTCTCTGTGTGTTTACTGACTTTTTTATTCTTCAATGTCTAATATGCAGTTAAGTCCATCCAGCAAATTCTTTATTTTTATATGTTATGTCTCAGTTTTAGAAATCCATTTAACTTGTTTTAGTTCCCATTTCTCTACTCATAGTACACCTGTGTACTTTTGTCCATCTTTTCTTTAAATCCTTGAAATTATTCATAATTTTCTGTTTTCTAATTCCAATATCTAATCTGGGTTCCATTTTTGTTGTCTGTTCTTTCTTTTGCCTGTGGGTTACATTTTGTAACTAGTTATTTACTTATTTTACAAATCCAGTAGTTTCATTGCATAGTGGATATTCTGGAACATGTGACATAGGAACTCTGGATTATATTGTTTTTCTTCAAAGGGTGTTAATCTATCACATTGTTTAACTACAGATGGGGCCTGAGACAATATTTAGGGATCTGGTAGTCTCAGAATGTTTCTGGGACAATTCAGTTGTGGGTTATCTAATCAGGTGGATGTGTCCAGGTTGTTGTCTAATGCCTTGGAACTAGATCTTTCTAAGTTCACATTTTAGAGTGAGATGGTATAAGGAGGTCAGAATCCCACACAGACTAAAGATAAAGATAGAATGATTCACTACTCTTTAAGGTGAAGTGAATAACTGGTGTCCTCCAGATTATTTAAGGTTCTGGCTAGCCTGAACCTTTCTCCTCATGATGAGAGCAAGGGGAGAATGCTGGATCTGGGCTTCCATCATAAGCAGATATTATCCCTGGAACCCTCAGAGCATCGCTCTTTTGAAGAAGAGAGTAATTTGTAGAAAAAATAACTTTGTGTCTGTCTAGGGATTTAGGATTGGCTGGGGCAAGGATAGGGCTGGAGGAAATTTTATGGATATATATTTATTATATATTAATATATGTATATATATAAGCTATATATACACTATATATTATATATACAGTATATATTATATTTACTAATATAGTATACTATATATACTATTAAATATATATAAACACATACTTAGTATATATATACACACATATATATACAGTATATATATATACACACATATATGTATATATATATAGATATATATACACACACATATATAGTGTGTGTGTGTGTGTGTGTGTGTGTGTGTGTGTGTGTGTGTGTGTATAATTACCCTATTAGGCTCAAGATATAGAGCAAGTGAGAATTTGCAAATCGTTTGGTAGGATCATAGATAAGATGGGAATTGATTTAAAATACACGAGTTTCCCAGGCCTACTGAAGCAAGGTCTCTAAGGACGCTATCAGAAAGTCTCCACTTCTACAGCAGTTCAAAGATGACTACAACATAATTCCAAACTGGGCAAGTACTAAGCTAGGGCTGCAGACAGTATTAAGGGCAACAATTAGGACAATCAGCCTGCTGAAAAGGATAAACAAAGTAGCAGCAGTGGGAGCAATAATAATATGAAGGCTCAATAGAGGGGGTAGAGAAAAAAGAAGGCTCAGACAGAAGGTGGGTTGACAAGAGAAAGAACCCTATCTAACCTCTGGCTAAGAGTGGGAAGTGAGCTAATCAGGAAGACAAGTGAGCAGAATGCTCGCCTGCAAACACTAAGTAATCATTAAATGTCTGGTGGAAGCCTGGGTTATTTTGATTGATTCTGCTAGGGATCACTGGTCCTTGCGATGCCCTCACTGCATGGTTAGGATTTATTAAGGTGTTATACTGGAGTGGATTAAATAGGACCAGAGAAACTAAACATAAAGAATCCCAGAAACTTTGTCATGTCAGAATGTTCATCTTACTCCCCCAAACTTTCATTCAGTTCTGACCCTAGAACGAGCAGCAGGAATCTGGATAAATGAGCCATGTGCTGGTTCTGCTCCATTTCGTCACGGGCTGTGAGGCTGCAATCACCACACCATAGCCTCCCCACTGATCGGTTAGCTGTCCACAGCCCTGAGTCATGCCGTTAGACACACTGCTTGCTAAGCTGAACCAAATCATTAGGTTTATTTCCAAGTGGCAGCTTAAATACTGATTCAACCTAATGCTCAAATTAGGTAAATACTGATTCAACCTAATGCTCAAATTAGGTAAAGGATGCCTATTAAAATTTTGTGGCCCCAGAACCCACTCCAGTGCCTAGCACACAACATGTACACAACAACAGCTGTTGATTGGATTGAAATCTTCAAAAAAGCATCATTTGAATGAAAGAAAAACTTGAGCATCACTGATCTGTTTCCCTGATAGTTTGGGGAGTTAAGGATCAAGATGTTGACGGGAAGGTAAAGGAAGGAATTTACATGGAGGGTGGTGTTCAATGCCAGAAAAACATCCTATTACTGAAACCCACAACACTGTATATACAGTTTAATGTAAATGAGAACAGATAGATTTGCTGATTGAATAAATAGGGACCACCCATTACTTTTTAAAATTAATCTTAATGGCAGAAGATGAGCCAATATTAAAACAGAATTTCAGCAATAATTGAAGGGATTTTCAATTTCCTAGAGTGGGAATCTTGAGAGTTAAGGAACCCTTAAGTAGAACAAGTTCGAGGGACGCCTGGGTGGCTCAGTTGGTTAAGCGACTGCCTTTGGCTCAGGTCATGATCCTGGAGACCCGGGATCGAGTCCCACATTGGGCTCCCTGCTTGGCGGGAAGCCTGCTTCTCCCTCTCTCACTCCCCCTGCTTGTGTTCCCTCTCTGGCTGTGTTTCTCTCTGTCAAATAAATAAAATCTTGAAAAAAAAAAAAAAGTAGAACAAGCTCGAAATACTTCATTGCACACAATTTGGCATATCCCAAGACCCAGCAATTCCACTCCTGAGAATGTACAGAGAAAAGAACATTTCCAACAGGCTTACAAGTTTACAAGTATGTGAATTAGAGAGACGTTTGTGGCAGCAGTAAAGACAACATAGATGGATTGGTGAAATGTAGTAGATACACAGTTCAGAGCACTTCCTGCCTTCGAGAGTAATCTCTAGAAGCGGAGCTTGAGCTGTGGACTCCCATGCAACCATTTATTGGCTGGGTGCTCTCTGGAGAAAAGTGGAAAAGTGAGGAAAGCACAGAATGGCAGGGGAGGAAACTGGGCAAATGCCTGCTTCCCGAGAGGCACAGCCTTAGCCTTATCTGATGGGGAGCTCTGTGATAGATATAGTGCCACAGTACAGTCTGTCTTAACCAGGGGCAGGGCCACATCAGTCTATCAGAGCCTTCCCTGGGAGGGGATAATTTCATATTCCCACAATGCCAGAGCTCCCATCAGCAAGAGCATCAATTTGGAGAAGAGTACAGTGTGAGAAATTACTGGCTACCATCCCTAAGAACCCAGATGAATACTTTGGCCCAGTGGAGCACATCTGGCCAGGGAACAAACAGCATCTTCTACTGGGCAGCCAGAGGAAGTGGCTTAGGTGTTCCATTAGCAGGATGGATGGATCTTAAAAATCAGTACCGAGTGAAAAGAACAGAAAAAAGAACACTCACACAAAATACAAATGCATATATCACAAATGATACGTAAATACATATCATTTAAATGTTGGGGACGGCGTGATCTGCCCCTCCCGCCATGCCATAAGCCACCAGAAAACTTTGGTGGAGGTACCCATGAATGTGGATGAAAGTCCCTCCAGGATTTCCCCACCAAGAATCTGGAAAGACACGTACCCTGTGGGCTGGGGCAATTTGTCCTTTGTGTCCCTGGGACATGCACCTGGGCAAGCGCTCATCCAAGGCATGGAGAGCCATGATCCTCCCTCAAAGTGAAAGAGCTCTGCAAAGTTGCAATCACTGACACCAAAAAATATTTGTTTCCTTTGTTCCTTGTCTGTTTAACTACCATAAATTCTTTGACACTATTTCTTCTTTCTTTACTTACTCAAGTAAATACTTTTGTTTCTACTTACCATCATTAAAGGCAGTTTAATCTTAGATATCCTGCAGCTCTATGGAGGAGATTGTCAGGGCTTTTAAATGGTTAAATAAAGGGCTTAATATAAAAGGTAAAACTATACTAACAAGGACATGGTCACGCGCACAAAGGATCCATAAGTGAAGAGTTCTAAATCCAGTCTTGGAAAACAGGCTTGAGCAAATGCTTTTACCTTTGAAAAAGAAGTTATTTTTCTCCTTGATGCCAAACAGACTAACTTTTGGTCATTGTATTAATTATGTAGCTAAAACTTTGTATATAACTCATCTAAGCCTTTAAATTGCCTTCTTGTTTGTAAGACCTGCTTTAAAAACACCATATCATTAGTCTGCCCTTTATTGTCTAGGCACCAAATGTAGAAACTGTGAAAAACCTTACTGAGCAACATGTCCTTGGTTTGGCTTAGGGAGTTAACTCTGAACTATAGATGAGTGCACCTGCAAAAACATGTTTCACTGATCAAAGCACTATGTTTCTCTAACAAAGACACTGTGTAATCAAAAATCACTTTCTTAAACTTTAACCTAACTTCATCCCCCAACCTCCTCTTGCCTTGGAATAATAAAAAAGTGGGACCCTTATCAGTCAAGAGAGACAGAGAAAGCAGAGACAGAAAAAGTAGAGAAACAGTAGAGAAACAGTAGAGAAATAGTAGAGAAACAGTAGAGAGACAAAAACAAAAGCAAAGACAGAGACAAAAGCAAAAAGAAAGACAAAAGCAGAGACAATGCCTGAGAGCCTAAGAGCCAGAGAGCCTAAGAGCCTAAGAGCCTGAGAGCCATAGAGCCTGCGAAGAGAGAACCTGCAAAGCGAGAGCCAGAGCTAGAGTCAATGCCAGAGCCAGAGCCAGAGCCTGCTTCATAGGTCTCTCCTGACTGACCTCGGGTCTGTCAGCTTGCATCAAACCTCTGTGTCCGTGTCATTATTTTCGCCTGCCAGACATCCCTTGGTTCGGGACCCACATCTCTGCTGAGGCTGGTCCCCGGCATTTAAAAAAGAACTTAAACATGACACTTGGACACAGAATATCATTTAAAATATTTAATAGTTGTCTTGGAGAAGGTCCAGGCCAATCAGAGAAAGGCACCAATGCTCACCAGAAGAAGCTGGATGGCTAGAATGGGGGCTTGTGTAGACCAACCCTGATGACCTACAGGAAAACGTGAAGTCCAAAGACTTGAATCCGTACTTGAAGTTCAAAAAGGAAATAAAATAAAATAAAATAAAATAAAATAAAATAAAATAAAATAAAATAAAATAAAATAGAGGAGGGAACTCTCCCTCTTATTTCTCCATAGATGTTAAAGTGAGGTGATTTTGACTGGCCTTCCATTTACAGGAAGGATTTCTCCATTCTTTCATTTCCAGAAAATAAATTAAAAGACTTCTACACATAAGACCATCTCTCTGATGCCTGCCATCTTTCACCTTCTCCAGGCAAGACATTCTCTCAGAAAAGTGAGCCATGGCTGCTTCACCACTTGTCAGTAATATTAATTTATATTTTCAATATTTTAAAGTTTGCATTGAATGGTAACGAATTTAGGAAAGACTTAATTTGAATTTTCAAGGTGAAATAAGCTTTGTCAGGATTAAGGACAAAGGCAGCTGCTGAGAACCCCTTACTCTACCCATGAGAGACTGAATATAAAGCATACCATGGCTGGCCCATGTACAGGAATAGAAGTCTGACCCACCACCTGCAGCAGTCTGCCAGGGAAATGGACCTCCTACCCTTTTTTATAATAGACAACCCAGGAAGCCATCTTTTTGAAACAGTTGACCCCAAATGGCAGGACATGATCAATAACAGATAGCTTCCCTAATTTTTGGTTCTACTTCCAACTTAGGACCAACAGAGAGAGCCAATATGCCCCCTAGCCATTCACGAAGAAGCCCCACTTCTCATAACCACCTCTAACTTCCCCAGGCTTAAAACCCCCAATCGGGGGCCCATTTGTGTCTTTCCTTTCCTCAACCATAAAGCTTTCCCACTCCTCTGTCTGCCGTATGGTCTCTGCCCAAATACACGTGGTGGTGGCTGATCCTCTTGCTGTGATAAGTTCTGAATAAATGAACTTGGCTCTTTGCATTTGGTTGCTCTTCATTTATGTCCCCAGTTAATCATGGAGGCCTCACTGAGGTTGGGTGTGTGATGCTTTTCACTGTGGGCCCTGGATTTCTGCTGAGGGTAGTGTCCACAGAGATCCTCTGCGCCCTGCTGCTCACAGCTTTTCAAGTCCATGAAGGTGTGGTAAGTAAGCATGGGGTCTCACCTCTGGTCTCCTTGCTTTGAATTTCTCAGGTACAGGGTTTTGTGATTCACTCCCCATTGTTCGGCATCCTTGGTGAGACCAGCTCACTTCTTTTCATTCTTTTTTGCTCTTTTGTGTTGTTGTTCCATGTCATACTGTCTAAAGGGGTGGCTCATCATAAGGAGAGCCAGGGGTGGAATGTAGGCCCCAAAAGCCCTTTTGAGGTGGCCTCACAGGCTGGTGGGTTCACTGCTATCACAAGACCACCGTCATTTCAGTTAAACTTGGCTGAGGGTCACCATGAAACTGGATGATGTTCTTCTTCTGCCTTGATTTCGTGTCCTGAAAGCTTGACTTCAATTCAGAGAAAGCATTCTCTCTGGTGTTCTACCCGTCAGGGTGCAGATGGTTGGGCCAGCATTTGGGAGAGGCCCACCATCAGGTGTAGGCCTGAGATATGACATGTTTAGGTATTATAGTCCTCCCCACAGCCACCCTCGTATAACGCTGTGAAAGCCTGAGTCCTCTGTTTGGACCTTCAGCAGCCACTCTTGCAAATGTATGGTCTGAGCAACATTGCTCATTTGAGAGGTACCTTAGAAAAGGGATATGATTTCATAAGTACGGTGGGCAGCATTTCTTGATTGGTATGCAGAGGTCTCCAAATGAAATTTTTAATTAAAAGTTGCTTCACTAAAAGATTCTGTGACTGAAGGTAATGAGCAATTTGACAGCTGTAAGCAAGAACAAATTAGACTTATTTCCCAAGTAAATCCTCCAGTTGCTTCCCTCTCGCCAGTGCTTCCACTTCCCTTTCATGCTGATATCTCCCCTTTCTTCCTCTTCTTCCTCCTCCTTCCTCCTGCTCCCTCCTTCCTCTTCTCCTGCTGATGTCGCCACACCCTCTGCCTTTTACTGCTGACTCTCCTAAAAGACCAAAATGCCATTTGCCTCCAAGGGTCCATCCCTCCCTTGAGCTGTGCTATTAACTGCATGCCGACAACTATAGAATTTAAGCCTTGGGCCCAGCCCTGAACTTCAGAGATATAAAGATGTCCCTGGGGCACCTGAAGGTGGCTCAGGAGGTTAAGCATCTGACTCTTGATTTCAGTTCAGGTCATGATCTTGGGGTGGTGTTTGGAGTCTGCTTAAGATTCTCTCTCTCTTTCCCTCTGCCCCTCACCCCACATTTGTTCTTCTAAGGGAAAAAAAAAAAGGATGTCCCTAAATCTAAACAATATGAGCAAGTATTCATAGAAGAATTTAGAATTCTTTTCAGTACATATAACCCAGGGCTACCTAACTTATGTCAATTTGTACACATGTTGGGCAGGATCAGAACTGTGAATCTTGCTTTTGCATAAACACTGACTGGACTTCCCTGGAGAGAAACCTACAGCATCCCTTCCTCACAGTCAACCTGAGGGTCAGAAACAAAAACAGAAAGGCTAGAAAAGTAGATCAAAATCTCTTAAAAGCCATACCTGAAAAGTCTCTGGTAAAAACAAATTGGACTACAATGCAGTTATGCAAACTGCAAAAAGATATGAAGTTGTCAAGTTTCATGGTAGACCAGAAAATACCTCCCAAACAACATTTGAGTGTGTAAGGAAAGACCTAGTATAATATGCATCCCCTTCTCCTGTTTTGTCAGTGGACTGAAACCTGAAAGTGGAGACATAATTTGAAAACAGAAAAATGGGAATGAGAAGCAGCTTCTTTAGCAGAACTTCAGCATCTGGAAGACTACTTTGAAAGGGGTTTACAGGGCATTTGGGGGGCTCAGTCAGTGAAGCATCTGCCTTCACTCAGGTCATGGTCCGAGGGTCCTGAGATCGAGTCTCATGTTGGCCTCCCTGCTCGGCAGGGAGTCTGCTTCTCCCTCTACCCTTCCCCCCTACTTGTGCTCTCTCTTTCTCTCTCTTTCTCTCTCTCTCTCATGCTTTTTCTCATGCTCTCAAGCTCTCTCTCAAATAAATAAATAAATGGTCTTTTAAAAAAAAAATAAAGAAAAGGCTTTAAAACAAAAAACGAGACAGAACCCAGAGTAACGTGTGACCCTGAAGATCAAACAGCTAGGCAGCCCCTTTCCCAGCCAACCACCTGAAGATCTGAACAGAGAGGATGCTGAAAAACAAAAAGCTCCATCTTATGAAAGACAAAGAAAACATTCCCTGGATTCAGATCAATGAGGGTGCTTTCAGGAAGGAAAAAGTGGCCTGTATCTTGTCATCACCTTAAACACTCAGAATGAATTCACTATAAATATAGATGGTCGTCCTCATCAATTCCCTGTGGATACGGGTACTACTACTCCTTCTCCATTAATCCTGCCACCTTTAAAAAAATAGAAGCTTATTGTTTTATTTTAAGTAATGTTTATATCCAGCTTGAGGCTCAAACTCATGATCCCTAGATCAAGAGTTGCATGCTCTTCTGCCTGCGCGAGCCAGGTGCCCCAACCCTGCCTCCTTTGCTCAGCCTCCCCTTTGTAACACACCTACTGCACAGGCAGAAGGTATTTCAAATAACCCACAGATGTTCCCCTCTCTCTAGGCCCTCAGTTTGACTCTAAAACATGCTACTACCACATCGAGGTGTGATACACCTCTGCAAATTTAATAGGGGGAGACTTACTCTGCTCATGGAATTGCAGTATTAGATGCACACTATGTGGGGACTAGTTCTTTGGCTCCCAGAAGACTCCTCTGTTCATAATTAAGGGGCATCTGCCCTGGACATACCTCTGTCTCCTCCACTGTATTTAATGTATACCCCAAATAAAGATCTTGACAGTGAACCTGACCATGGGCTAAAAATTCCACTCACATTGGCAACATCATTGCAGTCAAACCTACCAAAGTTCAGATAGCTCTTATCAAACTATTACCTAAACTTCTTCAATATCCTTGAAGCCAGAAACAAGGGAAGGAATCAAATGTAATTGAAAGCCTTATATCCTTGTCATGCCCCTTGTAACACTCCTGCCCTGCCAGGAAAGACCTAAATGGATGAGGATTTTGATTCATTTAAGAACTCAGGGCCACCAACATGATCATTACCTTGGCTTCCCTGTAATACCCAGCTGCCACGTGACTCCGGAGGTCACACGCTTCCCTGCACTGGGGCTCTGCTCTGCCCTCTGAGTGTCTAACCCAGACAGTCAGGGCTTTTGTGTTTTCACTTGTGTGGGGGGGTATCTGGACACTTGACCAACATGGCCCAGGGGTTCACCAATGCCACGGCTACAATACCCACACCCTCAGTCAGGACTTACGGACTCTAAATACAGGTAATGACTGCAGAGACCCCGGGAAAGGGGTGAACAGAGATGGGATGTTTTCGTTCTCTTCTCTGGTATGCTGTCTACCACCTGCTCCTCTCCATCACTCCATCCCAACCACTTCCTTTGATGATTCTGTTCCTGATTTATCTTCACTACTGTTTTTCTTTTTGTCAGCTTCCCTTCTCCCTCTCACTGCTTCATCCTTTCCCTCTGCTTAGCTCTGCTTTCCTGTAATCAATTAGCATAGTGAATTTTATTAGCTGATGAAGGAAATGTTTCCATTTTTTTCTGTCAATATGCACTTATACTGGTTCTTAGTGTGGATCAGAAACTATATCACTGAAGAGCTTCTCCCTGTTGGCCATGACAAAACTTTATCCTTCTAAAATGAGTTCTTATAAAGAAGTTTATAGAGTTTAATACTTTTATCTTATTGGGACTGCCAGGGACCAGCCTCAGCAGAGATGTGGTCCCGAACCAAGGGATGTCTGGAAGGCAAAAATAATGACACAGACACGGAGATTTGATGCAAGCTGACAGACCCAAGGTCAGTCAGGAGAGACCTATGAAGCAGGCTCTGGCTCTGGCTCTATCTCTGGCCCTGGCTCTGGCTCTCGCTTTGCAGATTCTCTCTTTGCAGGCTCTTTGGCTCTCAGGCTCTCTGGCTCTTAGGATCCCAGGCTCCCAGGCTCTCAGGCTCTCTGGCTCTTAGACTCTCAGGCTTTGCCTCTGCTTTTGTCTTTGCTTTTGTCTCTCTTTCTGTCTCTGATTTTGTCTCTCTTTTTGTCTCTCTTTCTGTCTCTTTGCTTCTGTGCAGGCTCTCTTTTCTTTTGCCTTTGTCTCTACCTTTGTTTGTCTCTTTCTGTCTCTCTGCTTTTGCCTTTGCTTTTGCTTCTACTTTCGTCTCTCTTGACTGTCAAGAGTCCCAGTTTTTTATTACTCCAAAGTGAAGAGGTTGGGGGATGCAGTTAGGTTAAAGTTTAAGAAAGTGATTTTTGATTACACAGTGTCTTTGTTAGAGAAACATAGTGCTTTGATCAGTGAAACATGTTTTTGCAGGTGCACCTATCTACAGTTCAGAGTTAACTCCCTAAACCAAACCAAGGACATGTTGTTCAGTAAGGTTTTTTACAGTTTCTACATTTGGTGCCTAGACAATAAAGGGCAGACTAATGATATGGTGTTTTTAAAGCAGGTCTTACAAACAAGAAGGCAATTTAAAGGCTTAGATGAGTTATGTACAAAGTTTTAGCTACATAATTAATACAATGACCAAAAGTTAGTCTGTTTGGCATCAAGGAGAAAAAAAACTTCTTTTTCAAAGGTAAAAGCATTTGCTCAAGCCTGTTTTCCAAGACTGGATTTAGAACTCTTCACTTATGGATCCTTTGTGTGCGTGACCATGTCCTTGTTAGTATAGTTTTACCTTTTATATTAAGCCCTTTATTTAACCATTTAAAAGCCCTGACAATCTCCTCCATAGAGCTGCAGGATATCTAAGATTAAAACGCCTTTAATGATGGTAAGTAGAAACAAAAGTATTTACTTGAGTAAGTAAAGAAAGAAGAAATAGTGTCAAAGAATTTATGGTAGTTAAACAGACAAGGAACAATGGAAACAAATATTTTTTGGTGTCAGTGATTGCACCTTTGCAGAGCTCTTTCACTTTGAGGGAGGATCATGGCTCTCCATGCCTTGGATGAGCGCTTGCCCAGATGCACGTCCCAGGGACACAAAGGGCATATTGCCCCAGCCCACAGGGTACGTGTCTTTCCAGATTCTTGGTGGGGAAATCCTGGAGGGACTTTCATCCACATTCATGGGTACCTCTGCCAAAGTTTTCTGTGGCTTGCGGCATGGTGGGAGGGGCAGATCATGCCGTCCCCGACAGGGACACTGAGCCTTGAAAAAAACATTAACTTCTTGAAAAGAGGTTATAAGTTTAACAATAATACCCTTCCTTGGCTAGATTTGAGAACATTTGGCTACTACTGGTTAAACTGGTATAACTGTGAAATCATTAATCCAAATGTGTTAAGGACCTCTTCACTCCACAATCACTTTCTGGAAGTTATTCTAAGAAAAATGATCAAAAAGAGAGAAAGAAAAACTGTTTTGGATATGAATATGTTAGTTGAATTGGTGTTTATAATAGCAAACAATACATAGAAAACAAGCCAAAATAAGGAAAGTGGAATGATTACATTAGATTTGCCACTTAGCATAGCTCATGGCACAGAGTAAATGCGAAGTTTAAAAAGAAACTTAATTGAATGAATATAATTAAATTATTAGAAGGAATATAAAAATAATTTTCTGCATACGATGTATTCATAAAAAATACAAGTCTAAATTTAAATGTAAATGTATGCATAAGTTATGATTGCAATGTGAAAATATGATATGCATGTGGATGAACATTTTTGATTTTTAGGATAAAATGACTATTAAAAATGTTTTCATTTAATTTTATTTCTACATTTCTACACCAAAAAAAATAATAAGAAATATTAGGAGGACATTTAACAATATATGTCATAAGCTTAAGAAGCCTCTGATTTGTGAGTTTGTTTGAAACTAAGATTTTATAGTGATTAGCAAAGTCTTCTGGAGCCAAAACCATTTTTATATGACTTGTTAGGCTTATAAAATAAAAGTTAGTGGATGCATTTGACAAGCATCTGAGTCATACACATATCAGCACATTTTCCAAGGTTGGGTCTCTTGCTTAATGCTCTTTAGAATAAGATTCTTGCTGATGGTGATGGAGTTCATGTCATTTTTTTCATTAAAGCCCATGCTCAACTGATATTTGTTTTGCTAAATCGACTTCAGTTTCTCATTGGTGAGGAGTTGGTTATGAAATGGAAGTTTCCAGTGCATTAACCGTTCCCTGTGAATTTCTGCATTCTGAGTTGAGTCCAAGGTTACTTTTTATGCACTCCTTACCCCCTCTTACTTGTTAAAATTAATGACTAATGTATTCAGAGTTGGATGTACTTCTGCAGCCCATAACAGTGTTAATTAGCACCTAAATTTGACCGAGTATAATAAAAATAGGCATATTGTTTTCTATAAAAAAATGACATGCGTGGAATTAGAAAGTGTGAGACATTCATTCACTCCATAAAATACCTACTAACGTATTGGTAAGGACGCTTTGCCATATTTAGGTAAACAAGGAGTACATGTCATTTTGAAGGCCGCTGAGTGCTTTATCTGAGTTATTTTCCAACGGTCATTACTTCATAGATTTTTACTGTCATGGGAAAGGTCCCTTATCCATAGCAGTAAAACCCCAGTGACCTAGTATAACTTAAGTAAGAGAAAGTCTAGGCAGCTTGGCAGAATCTTAGGGATTTTATTAACCTTATGATGGTTTGCTCAACAAAGATACTAGGAGGGGTGCCTGGATGGCTCAGTTGGAAGAGTGTGTGACCCTTGACCTCGGGGTCATCAGTTTGATACCCGTGTTTGGGTACAGAGAAAACTTAAATAGAAATAAAACTTTAAGGAAAAAAATTATCTCTAGCACAAGTCACACACAAAAAAACTTGTTAAATTGCCCAGTCACGGGGCACCTGGGTGGCTCAGTTGGTTAAGCGACTGCCTTCGGCTCAGGTCATGATCCTGGAGACCTGGGATCGAGCCCCACATCAGGCTCCCTGCTCAGCGGGAAGCCTGCTTCTCCCTCTCTCACTCCCCCTGCTTGTGTTCCCTCTCTGGCTGTGTTTCTCTCTGTCAAATAAATAAAATCTTTTAAAAAAAAAATTGCCCAGTCACTAAATAAAATAGAAAAATATTTTCTTCTGTCATTATCTCCTACATACTGAAGAAATAAGGTTGTTATGTGGGCTTTTTTCCTCTTATTTTAAAGATATCTGCCTTGGATGGAACCATTCCATCTTTCCTGCTTTAGTTTTTGTGAACAAGAACTGAAACCTTCAATGCCACTCGTGAACACTTAACATCTCAAATACATCCGTGGGTTAGGAAAACGCATAAATTCTACATCACAAACATGTATAGTTGACTCGAACAAGATGGGTTTAAACTGTTCATATGCACATATTTTTTGATAAATGCATTTTGCCTTCCTTACAACTTTTAAAATAACGTCTCCTTTTCTCCAAATTATCTTATTGTAAGAATACAGTGTATGATATATATGACATATGAAATATGTATTAATCTACTGTTTATGTTATCAGTAAGTCTTCTGGTCAACTTCGGCTGTTAGTAGTTAAGTTTTGGTGGAGTCAAACATACTTAGTGAATGGTATTAACCCACATTGTACTTCATTAATGGTATTAACCCACATTGTTCAAGGGTCAACTGTCCATGAAAAAATGATGTAAAGATTTCTATGACCCTGATTAACAAGGAAATTCCAAGCCACTGTTTTGTTCCAACACCCTTGTTAACAAAGATCCATCTAGTAGAGCATATCCTTGATTGTAAGAAATCTCATTATACAACTGCTATTTGTTATGGGTGTATAAGTTTGCCTTTTTCAAAGTGTGTTTGCTCATTTCAGTTATAACTAGCAAGGTGTGTGGCTGTCAGGGGTTCTGCTTTCCATTGCCTCATGTTAAATGGCTTTCACTTCTGCTGGGATCCTGCACCACCTCCCTACGTACAGAGTTGTTGATGGGCATTAGGAAGAGCACTTATCACTAAATCTACTCCTGAAACTAATAGTGCACTCTATGTTAACTGACTAGAATTTAAATAATAACTTGGAAAAAACAAACAAAACAAAAACATGGGTGCCTGGGTGGCTCAGTGAGTTAAGAGTCAGACTCTTGGTTTTGGCTCAGGTCATGATCTCAGGGCAGTGAGACTGAGACCCACGATGGATTCTGCACTCGGTGAGGAGTCTACTTGGGAGTCCCTCTCCTTCTTCTCCTGCCCTCCTGCTTGCTCTCTCTCTCTCAAATAAATAAATAAATCTTTAAAAACAAAACAAAACAAAAAACAACCCAAAAAGTTAAAGGGAAAAACATGAAAAGTCAAGGGCATTTTGTTTCATTCCACTTTGCTGGAGGACTAGGCATAATGCATAACACAATCTGGAAAGAAGGCAGGTGTGGGAAGAGGGTTAGAGCCCCTTTGTGTCCTAGTAAAGTTTTGGGTAGAGACTAGATTTGGAGAATGTGTCTCCAGCTCCCAATCCTCCCTGACAAAGGCTGCTGTTGAAAAGTGTTTCTGAGGGTAGGAAATGGGCATCTGAACTCCCTTTGAAGGTGGGAAGCTTCTGAGAGTCTCCTGAGAACCAGAGCCAAGAGTTGCCTGATGGGCATGTTTATGGAGGCTTTTGCCATCTCCATCTGGCTGAGACTGCCCTGCGACAGCAGAGACCACAGAGTCCCAGGGAGTCCGACTCAGCCCAGGGAGGCTGCCTGCTCCTTCCCTGGTTTACAGCCCTCTGTGCCTGCAGCCTGGTCACCTGGTAAGCTGAGAAGCCTGTGAAGGACCAGAGATGGCAATGCGCCCTGCTGCTCTGGGACCAGGGCTGTGAGCAATCACCCACCTTTCTTCCTCCACGATGAGGCCCCTTAAGACAGAAGAAGCACTAGGAGGACACAACAGGAAATGCTTGAGAAGGGGAAGAAATCAGGGGAGCCGAGGTTTGAATTGGACAGTGATTGAGATAATGATACTTGAATTTGAATAAAGAATTACAGAATCAGACAAAGTATACCAGATTAGCCCGAATTAAGTTTCCACTATTAGTGAAATGGCTGTTCTAGAGCTTGGATGTACAAAAAATTTTTTAAATCTTGGATTTGCAGAATGTCATGCCAGTGGAACTTGATACTCCTTGGGTATATTAATATTCACACACACTTGACAGAGTTGGCAGATCAATTAACATTATTCTCAATTTGAAATGAAAGATTTGAACCTCAGATGCAATCAGGTTTCTGTTTTAAATCACGGTCTCTTTGGTCTGTGCTCAGTGGTCACCCCATTCTTCACCAGGGCTCCCCGATGTTGGCCAAGTACCCTACGATTAATCATCACAAAGGATATACTCATCACCTTTCTGGAGTACTGATAAACATTTTTATACTTAATTGCTATCTCGTTGCCCTTCAAATGAATTTTGCAAATCCATTTTACTATACTATTTGACCCAATGTTTTAGTGACTTGGTTTTAGACCAGTATATTGGCAGTTTCCCCTTAGGCTCTGGTTCATTAAATTTTCCGGACAATAATAACAGCAACAATCTTTCTTTCTTTTTTTTTTTTCATGTTTTGCCTTGAAATGGATGAAATTGAAAAATTGTTAAAAAAAATCTTCCTAGGCATACTCTCTTTAAAAAAAAATCACATTTGCTTTAATACAGACTATCTGCACTTTATATGGTGAGGAAAAAAAGCATTTAAAATTCCCTAAAGAGCAGGCATTAAACATGATCACCTTCCTGTTATTCTTCAGACTCTCAGAAATATTTGAGTGCTCACTGTATACCGAACACTGTAGTTATTTTCATATTTGCCAAAAAGTAAAGTCAAATAACATGGGTCTTTCTCTCAAAGGCCTCATCACATAGTGAAGTGATAGATAATTCAGTGAGTAAGATAAAGTAGAAAACACAGGTGGAAGAACGATGATGAAGTGCTTAGTCCCAAATGGTATAAAGCAGGATTGCTTTATTGAAGAAGGGAGTTTTAGGATTTTGCTACGAGCACCAGTCGTCCACTTTTTGCCCTCAGCTCTCAGCCTATACTTCTTTGCTCTGCCTGGGCCACCTGGAGCTGGACCCTCCCACTCCCACTCCCACCCCTACCCCACCCAGAGCTGGACCTCCTGGGTCAGCAGGCACAGTGTTATCCTTTGCCAGTAGAGGTCGCTGGTGGGATGCTGCACAAGGAAGAACAGGCTCCTCCTACTTCCAGAGGCTCCTCCATCTTGGTCCTGTGGTCCCTGGCTCCCAGTCCCCTGCAGTTCATCCAGTGGGTGGCTCCTCAGTGACTCTTACTTTTCAGTAGCATCTGAGTGAGTGACACTTCCACTGTGGGCTTTCCTCCTTGCCATCTCTAACTTGAGCCCCTTCAGTGAATGTCCCCACCATCCCGAAGCGACAGCTGGTGTAGTCCCTCTTCTAGAAATGTCCACACCAGGCTGAGACCGGTGGGGTCTCTTCACAGTCTGCTCCTTCTTTGAGTGCCCATTCCAAATCCCTGCCAACTCACTTGCCTTGACCCAGGTGTATGCTCAGGCATCACTATTTTCTTGCTAGCCATCTCATTCCCTTCCTTCTGCAAACTCTATGCAATCCCAGGGTCTGCCATGATGAAGAACCAACTGGCTTCTTGCAGCAAGGCCATGGCAAGCCACCTGTGACCAGATCATTGGCACCTCGTCCCAGAAATTTCCTCGTGCTAATAACCCATTGATTCTATGAGGGTGCTGATTTACACAGTCTTTCCCCTATCTACATGCATTTATTCTAAACTACTCCACTGAATAGTATAAAGTGTCCGAAGATGGTGTTTTCAGGGAAAGCAGACAGTTTGGGTAGAGTAAGGGCTTTGGAACCAGTTAACTCGGCGCTGGAACCCTAGGTCTCCGTCTTCTTAAACGTGTGAGCTTGGCCAACTTACTTAATCTTACGGAAATTCAGTTAAGTTTTATGTAAAGTGGAAATGCTAAAACACATGTCACAGGAGGTTATGGGTTAGTTATGGGCATGAGAGTCTTGATAATGTTTGCCGCCATGATGGTCCTATTTATATTATGATTATCATATACATTTTTAGTTCAGGTAACAGTGTGAAGAACAGAAATGAGGAAAAGGAGGGTTATTCATGGCAGAAGGGGAACTCAAGATGATACAGTTGCCCAGATAGAATGGGTTATACATTAGAAGAAAGAAGGAATGAGTGGAAGTGACAGGTTACTCTTTGATGAGTTTATGCCTCATTGAACCAAACATTACTCAAAGACCTTAAATAATTACTATTTCTTCCACGATTAGCTTCTTTAATACAATATTTTCTTTCTGTGACTTTATGATTGACTACAGTTTCTTTTCCCTCAGCTGGACCCATATTTTACCTTAAAGTATAAACATTGGCATCAACTTTTCCAAGTTAACCAAGGTCCTTGCAAAACGAAATGTTACCTGCTTCATGCAGAGTAAAGGGTCAACTGTGCTTGCTTCTCTCCATGGTTCATTTTCCTCTCTTGTGGGTGGTGTGGGTGGAATATGATGGGAACATGCTTATCCTTGAGATACAGGATCTTCTCTGGGGGGTTGAAAAAGGACATGATGAGACAAGCTCAGAGAACAACTGCATAAGAAATGATTTTCCATCTGCCTTCAGTAATTTAGGCTTGGTTATTGTCTGGAACCAAGCCTTAGAGAAGGAGAACAAAAGAAACAGTTTCAGATGATGGACATCCCATGAAACTTGAAGATAATCCAACTAAACTCATAGGAATATTGAAAAAAATAAACAAAGGATAGTAGTTTTATCTGAGTTGTGTTGATATAAGAATAGTACATTACCAAAATATAACAGTCTTTTTAAAAAAGAAAACACTTTCTGTATTTGACTTGTGGGTTGTTGAGTTTCCAGGGCTCTTACATTTGACTGAAAGTCCGGTAGCTTGGATATTGTGTTTTCCAGCTTTGATGATGCGATTTTTGAATGGTACTCTGTCATACTCAAAAATAATAACTTCAGCCTCCAGAAGAGAAAACATTCTGGAAATCAAAAACACAAATAAAATTTGAAATATTGGGTCTCCAAATCCTTAGTAAATGTTAGTGAAATGTGGCATGACCCACATACCTCTACTGTCTTGTCTTAACTAGGTTTCCTCAAGGCCCCCAGACTGAAACAATTTAACCTGTTCCTTTAAAATTAATGATAATCTATATATTCTTTTTTTTTAAGATTTTATTTATTTTACAGCCAGAGAGGAAACACAAGCAGGGGGAGTGAGAGAGGAGACGCAGACTTCCCACCAAGCAGGGAGTGCCATTCAGTACTCCATCCCAGGACTCTGGGATCATGACCTGAGCTGAAGGCAGACACTTAACAACGGAGCCACCCAGGCGCCCAATAATCTATATATTCTTAATCTAAAATGGATAAGGTAATTCTGACTATTAATGGTCTGAAGTATGCTTTGTACATCTTTCACTTTGTACTTTCAGGAATCCTAAATGCTGGTTTTTGATTTAGCACTCATGAACATTTTTTAAAAAATACTTATTATGAACATTTTCAAATATGTTTAAAAATAAAGACAATGCTGTAATGAACCCCGGTGAACTCATATCTTAGATTTGTAGTTGTTAATATTTGGGGATATTTCCCTCATCTTTTAGTATTAAGGTAAAACACACGCATTATGATGTTCCACCTTAAATAATTCAATATACATCTAGACATCTAGACAAATAAGGACATTTTCTTTCTTTTTTTTTTTTAAAGATTTTATCTATTTGACAGAGAGAAACACAGTGAGAGAGGGAACACAAGCAAGGGGAGTGAGAGAGGGAGAAGCAGGCTTACCGCCGAGCAGGGAGCCCGATGTGGGGCTCGATCCCAGGTCTCCAGGATCATGACCTGAGCCGAAGGCAGTCGCTTAACCAACTGAGCCACCCAGGCGCCCCAGGACATTTTCTTATATGCCCACAATGCCATTATCACAACAGAGAAAACAAAAATCATTCCTTACTAATGTCTAATACTCAGTTCACTTCCAAACTTCATATCGAAATACGTTCTTAAAAATGAGAAAGTATTGAGGTGCCTGGGTGGCTCAGTTAGTTAGGCATTTGACTTGATTTCAGCTTGGGTCATGATCTCGGGGTCATGAAATCGAGGTGGGGTTCCACACCCAAGGTGGAGTCTGCTTGAGGTTCTCTCTCTCTCTCTTTCTATCTCTACCCCTCTCCTTCGCTAACACACTCTGTCTCTGAAATAGGTAAAATCATTTTTTTTAAGATTTAATTTATTTATTTGACACACACACACACACACACACACACACACACACAGAGAGAGAGAGAGATCACAAGTAGGTAGAGAGGCAGGCAGAGAGAGAGGAGGAAGCAGGCTCCCTGCTGAGCAAAGAGCCCCAACATGAGCCTCAATCCCAGGACCCTGAGATCATGACCTGAGCCAAAGGCAGAGGCTTAACCCTCTGAGCCACCCAGGTGCCCCAGATAAAAATTTTAAAATAACAGGAAAGTATCAAGTTCACCCCACTAAATTTTGTGCTAGTTATTTTGTAAACAGGAAGCATAACCTTCTCTGCATTTAAACACATATGTTTGTGACATGGGCGTGAAGAGGGCAGTCCTAGTTGACCATTTTCATGGTGATATTTAATGTGCTCCTCTATCCTTTGAATTCCCCATACCCTGCAGATTAGCTCGAAAGTCTTTGTAGGATGGATCCTGAAGAGTTTCTATCGAAGGCACTGCATAGGTGTAGGTGGCTTTATGAGGTCAGGTAGCCGTGCGCTTTTCATCTCAGCAAACCCCCATGAATTTCCTGAACACTGGGTTTTGAAAGAAGGTTGGTGGAACCATATATGATGACCTTTAAATGAAAAGAAAGCTAGAAGTCAGTTAACTCCACTATGTTCTAAAAAGGGAGATGTAAAGTTTTCATTTTAAATAGTAAGCCATCTGTTTTCTCCCAAACAAACCCCCCCCATAATGTTAGGTAAATATCACATTTCACAAGAGCAATAGCTATCTTGTGTGGATTCAGAAAATGAATTCCTTTAGCTCTTTGGTTCTTAGGGTCTAAAAGTTCACATCGTTTCATGGGAAATCACAGTTCTTGATACTCTTCTGAATTAACATATTATTGAAACAGAAGAGAAATGCAACAAAAATAGAAGTAAAACACTCTGATGAATGAACTCACTAAAGTGAGACCTAAATGATCCTAAAGTGTAATAACAATTTTAGAACTCACGTTAACAATGCATACATAAGTATTTCTTGGTAAATGTCTTGTTTCTTGGTGAAAATCTATTCAGCTTTGCAAATCAAACTTTGTAATTACTATGTACTCAATTATGTGTACCAGATATCATTGCCACGGGAGGAAATGGAAATTTTATTTTGTTTATATATGTATTAATTTTTTTTTAACTTAAGAATTGTTACTATGTAATGTTACTCCAGTTTCAGGTAAGAAATGGAAATTTTAGAAAGAACAAAGTCATGTTGGCCTGTCATGTCGTCTGGGGCTTCCTAGGTGAGAAATGCAACCAGCCCTGGCGCACAGAGGACAGGAAGTGACCCAACAAAGAAGGGGCCACCCAAGATTGACCAGTGACATGTTTAATAAGCAGGGAAACTTCCATACGAGGCTTCTCTTGGGTCCCTGCAAGACAAGGTCTCTGCACCTGCCTGAAAAATCTAAATGTTTCTGTTGAAGCTTTAACAGGGTTCAGTCACGTGTACCATCCAGATGCTCTCATCAGCCCATCACTACCTCAGGGTTGTGCTGGGTGCAGTTTCTGGGAGTGGAAAGGGCAAGCAGAGTGCACGTTCCAAGAGGTGAGAAGCCTCCAATTGCCTAGGTCCCTCCCACAGGGACATATCCTCTCCGTGACCTCCCCAGAAACTCCACCCCTCCTGATCTGCCCTTACAATCTCACACATTCCCCTCCTCCCTGGTGTGCCCTGCTTCAGTGGTCAGCAAAGGGTGTCCCCAGGATGGAAGTGGCTCCGAGCTGCTCTCTGTGGGTGATAGGGGAGATGGTTCCACGGTTCAATGTCATGTTCTTTTGCTTGGTCTTTGTATATTGTGACTTTGAAATGTGACCCCAATCACTGTCTATTCAATGAGGGTATTCATACAGACTAGTCAGCCTCTTTCATCCCTAATGCTGGCAGCCTGGTTTGCAGGGTGACAAGGCAAATCTTGGGTGAGGCCAGATGCAGTGTCCACATAAACCAGGACATATTTAGAACCATCACTCAGAGGGAGGCGGCCAGTGTCATCAGCTTGCTAAACCCTCACCTGTGCAGAACTCTGGTGGATGGCCCCACATTCCTTTGGCAGTTGCCTTGGAAGTTGTTTGGAGCATACAAGACATGCTGTTATGACTTTAAGCAAGTCACTACATTACAAGGGCAATCGGACATCCTTGGCAATACGCCATCCCACCCGGTGCCACGTGGCCCCTCCTTCTAAGCATCCAATCCAATGTGTCTACTGAAAGGTCAGTGGCTGGAGTTGGGACCACAGTTAGGGCCTCAGCTTCCTGGTTGCCAGGGGGAGTCAGTGCCTTATGAGTTGGGGCACGGAGGACAAGGAGGACTGCCCCAGGCTCCTGTAGATGGATCCACATGTCTTCCCACATACATCCTGGTCCCACAAAGGCTAGTTCATGATCATCTCTCACCTTGGCTTCCCATTATCCAAGCAATGGTATTAATTTATTCAAAACAACCCAAGTGTCAGTGGAAAAGGTTAAAGTCCAGGGCTCAGAGGTGATCATCAGCCCAACTGTTCTGAGTTAGCCCACTGGCTGCTGTCCCAGCTGTTGTGTGAGAGGCTTTCTCTGGAGGAACTTTGCATACAACTTCGAGGAGCTATTGCTCTACATGGGTCTGTCGGGCTCCTGCCTCCTTCCAGAGCTGGGACCAAAATCCCAGGGGCACTGTCTCCTTCTATTGTGTCTGCCACAGACCCTGGCCCACATTTTCCAGAGTCACAGGCATATCTCATTCAAATGGAATTCCCACTTTGGAGACACCCAGAGTTTTCCTTGGCTTCACTAGTGTTTTTATCTTTTCAAAGAGAGTGTGCTGCTCTAGTACCCAGGCCCACATACCCTTTCTTTACTCGGTAGCAGAGGATGGAGGTCCTTTGCCAGGTGAGGAATAAAAGCCCTCCAAACTCCCAAATCGCTACAAAAACTTGAAGCTTTTTCACATTTGTAGAATTCAGATAGGCTCGTACCTTATAAATCACAACTTCTGGGACAACGCTTGTCTTACCCAACCAAACAACTCCCAATACCTTATGGTGGTGGTTGGACCTTGAATCTTCTGTGGGTTCATGACCTGTCTTCTCCCTCACAGATGTTCCAGCAAAGCCTGAAGTATGTCCTGCAGCAGACACAAACTTTCACATGTTAACATTCTATCACCAGTGTAATGGGGTCACCTTACTGATGTGGGGATGGAAAACAGGGATGGGTCCCAGCCTACTACCCTGACATAGGGTAGTACTTTGCCAGTGACCTTAGGGAAGCACTTGAAAAGTCAGTGTGGTCCCTCGCACATGAGGGAAAATTGATACTGTGATTCAGTGCCCAGGAGTATAATGAAACAGGCATTTTCTAAGTCCAGAGCAGTATAGTACCCTTCTATAACTGTGCCTAAGGTATCCAAGACAGTGGTAATGTTGGGGACAGCCACATTCATGGGGCATTGCCTTATTCATTTCTCAGCAGTCCATCATCAGCTGTTGTGAGCCATTTGGTTTTTTGTTGTTATTGTTTGTTTACTTGTTTTTACTGACCAAGGGCTGTTGAGTGTTCTATGGGCAAGGTATACAGTATCACTCGGGGTAGTTCTTGGATAGTTTGTCCTATCTCCTTATGCATCCTCACCCCAGACAATTTATACTGTCCGACATTACCACCTTTTACAGGGGTGGAGGGCAAGCTTACTGTTTCCCAGCTGGTGTTTCCCCTCAGCTCTGGTTTGATTACTCTAACCTGGAGGCCAGCTTCATTGACAGAGATCTGTACAGTTTGACCTTGTAGGATATCCATGCCTGATACATTCTCTGGCATCGGAGAGATAAAAACCTCATAATCTCGGGGGCAGGGGGTGCAGAAGTCCCACTTTGCAGCGTTAGGACTTTTCTGACTATAACTCTTGCCCCCCACCATCCACAGTGGTGCTGAGGGGACCAGAAAACCTTTGAGAGATACCAGGTACTAAAGTACACCCAGCTCCAGTATCCACTGGAACCACCAGGTTTTGTTCATTTCTGGAGGTCCAGTGATTTCAGGGAATTCCCCTCCAAAGACCCTCACCTGGAGGCAGTCTTAGCATGGATCCTATGCTCAGGATATGGGATGTGGGATATGGGAGGCACCCATCCCTAATAGTTTCGTTTTCCTGAGGCTTCTGCTGGAGCAGGTCGTGCATCAGGGATAGAGAGATGGATGGGGCAGGTCTGTACTGTTGTTTAGGTTTTAATGCTTCCCACAGGCTGACCCACAGTGAGCTGGGTTGTCCATCTAGATGTTCAGGTGTGGTCAAACCTTACTTCTGGGTTATTTTTACCCAGTACTTTAGTGTTGATTGAGATAATCTTTTGGCTTTCTGAATTTCCTCTTTTTCTTGGGTCTTTCCCACAACTTACCCATTCCCAGGATTTATCTGTTCCCCTAGATCAACAATTAATTGCCCAACATCATAAATGTCTTATCCCATGACTGTGCTAAGGTCAGTGTCAGCCTCACAAACTGTTGCTGGGGAAAGAACTGGAGAGTCTTGGCTCCTGTCCCTATGATGAATGTGGTCCCATCAGGGGTATCAGACCACATTCCCTGCTCCCTGAGAATTTGTCGTACCTCCCCATGTATCTCCAGGATCAAGCCTGGCTGCAGGATGGATTGACCCAACCTATAAGGAAGTGAGTCCTGTGAGCTCCCCTGAGAACCACACAGGTGCTGCTGGAGGGCTGGTGGACGGTGGGGTCGCTCAACTTCTGTCTCCCGCCTGGTCAGAGAAATGCTGTCACCCCTGTGCCCCATCACATCACTGACCATGCCTGGTTGCTCTCCTGGTCTTGTGCTGGAACCTGGCAGAGGTATCAGTGGACTCAGCAGGAGTACATTTTCTCATCAGGAGCCTTTCCTGAAAGGAGACTGCCAGCTGGCTGGGGTTTCTGGGGCTGGGCTTTTGTGTTCCTCTGTATTAGGGGCCGCGGGGCTCAGGGATCCACCACGCTCCACCAGAGCACCATGCTCACTCCTCCTCTCTGTTCTCTGTGTCTCAGGCTCCTCTCTCACAATGAGCTCACACAGTCCCTCAGGTGAGCAGACTGTGTTCTCGTACCCATCAGGGGGTCCACAAGCAGCTGTCACACGGGCCAACCCACCCCACCCAGTGGTTGCCTGCCATCTCTGGGTTTCCCCACAGACACCTTCTACCCAAGGCCCATTTCCTCAGTCTACTGGCTTGTCCACCAAGTGTTAGTTCACACCGTTGGGTGCTTCCGGGGTGAGATCTGAAACGAGCCACTGGGCGTACAGAGCAGGAAAAGATGGAAGACAGAGGCTGCCACTCGGAAGGGGCAAGAAGCAGGTGTAAGGAGCAAGGGAACCTACATCGGAGGCTTGTCCTGGGCATATGTAACAAGATGATCTCCACCCTACTCCCAAGCCTTCGAGTTTCTACAGAAGCCTTAGTGGGGCTCAGTCCCACGCACCGACCATCTGGGCAGTCACTGTCTCAGGGCTGTGTCCTTGGGGCAACTTCTGGGATGAGGAAGACAAGCGGGAGGCACATTCCAAGGACAGAGGAGGGGGTGAGGAGCCTTTGATTGCCTGGGTCCAGCTCATAGGTCAACTAGCTGTCACATCTACTTGATGACCTCCTCTGACACACGAACAATTCTAATCCTTTTCTTGTAGAAAACAGATGTTAGAAAAGCACACAATCAAAATTAATCTCATGGTGACAAGGGCAGGTCTCTGTTTTAACTTCAGAGCTGATGTTCATCCAAAATCTTAACACATTTCTAAAGATTTAAATTATATTAAATGTTTATGTCTCTTACAACATTAAGAAGTATAGTGGCTAAACATTTCTTTAAAACTTCTAATCATTGCAGAAAACCTGTTTAATATATTTGATTTCATGTCTTTAATGACATTGTTAAGATTTATGTATTTTTAATACTCATAGTAAAGCTTCCTGCCATTATATTCAACAGAAAAAAATAACCCTTAATATGGGATTAGCTAATGGGCAGATGGCCTCCCACATCTAAATCACTGTGCACACAGCTGCTCATGTTATCTTGGGGAACCTAATCATTCTCTTGTTCAAACTTTCCTCATTCTTTTAAATACACATTAATACAAATTAATACAAACTATGGAGTATTCTTTCCATGACCAGCTGTTTTCTTATCCAAACCATCCTTTTGGTCTTTGGTCCCAAAGTACCCTTTTCTGTATTCCATGTTCTAGAACTCAATCTGAACATGCTCTGCATCGTCATAATAGTCTCATAGTTTGGAACTGGGTTGCTTTTCTAACAGTTTCTAGAATTCCTACTGCTTACCAGCAGTTTTGCTTGTTTGTTTTTAATGCCAAATCCTTTCCACTTTCCTAAACTACTCATGTCTTGATTTGTATTCCCCTTAAAGGTGACTCACACTTCAGGGATGCTTGAGTGGCTCAGTCGATTAAGCTTCTGATTCTTGATTTCAGCTCAGGTCATGATCTCAGGGTTGTGAGATCGAGCCCCACATCAGACTCAGTGCTCAGCATGGAGTCTGCATAGGATTCTTTCTTTCCCTCCGTCCCTCCACACCCTGCTCACTCTGTCTCTCTGTAAAATAAATAAATAAATCTTTGGGGAAAAAAGTCTCTCACACATTGTAACCTGGCAGGTTAGATGGCAGCTTGAAGGCAATGTCCTCATTCTAATCACCCTTGGCCATTACCTTATGTGACAAACGCTGTGATGACATTAAGGGGTATCCTGGTTCACCCAGGAGGCGGGACCTAAATGCAAGCAAGCATGCCTCTCCATCAAAGACAGGGACAGAAGGAGGTCCACCACCACACCCACAGGAGAAGACTACATGGACATGGAGCGAAGAGATGCAACTACAAGCCAGGAACTGCAGAAGACACCATAAGGGGAAAAAGGCAAAGAACAGGTTTTCCCCTACAGACTCCTGGGTGATCATGACCAGGCCAACACCTTGATTTCGGACTTCTAGCCTCCAAAACTGAGTGAATACATGCTATTGTTTCAAACCTCCAAGGTTTTGATCATCATTACTTGCATTTCATTTGTTGTCTTTCAGTCTAGGTTGCTAATAGCATTTTATGCTTTTCAAGAATTAGAACTGGACCTTATTTATATTTGCTATAATCCGTGGTTTAGTGTCCACACAGAACTGATATTATGCTAGGTGCTGGAAACATGAAGAAACAATACAAAGACACCCCTGGCCCTAAGTTTTTCTGTTTTTCATGGGGGTATACAAGCAGGTAAACGGAGTCTCATAGGATGCTATGTTTTATCTTAAGGAAATTCATGTTGTACGGAATGATGAAAGTGACATTGACCTTGTATTTGGAACATTTGGGGAAACATGTTCTTGAAGAATAAGGTCTTTGCTAAGAAGCCTGGATGGTGAGTAAAACTTAAGCAGGAAAGCAGTTGGGGGGAGTGGTGTTCCAGAAAGAGGTGAAATGTGGCCCACTGATGAGCCTGAAGAGAAACAGATTCAGGGCAAAGGGAAACAAAAGAAGGAAACCACACAATGCACCTCCTTGGGTCCGGAGACCCCTTCCTGTGATATACAGTGGGCAGTGAGTAGGCACAGCAGGGTGGATGTACACTAATGAGGAGAGAGAGCTGAGAGCTCAAAGCTACCCAGGAGGCTGGAATTTGAGGGGCAGGTTACAGAGAGAAAGGATGCAAGAGAAGAAGAGCTGTAGGAACTTGCACAGGTTAGGGACATGGAGCTGAGGTGTAGGATGGGGCTCCATGAGACCTTCCAGACAGCAGCTGCAAAGAAAATGCCCCCTCCTGAGCTGCTGTGGTCCCAGCAAGGGCTGGAGCTCACTCAGGACTGGGAGACGTCCAGTTCTAGCCTGCCTGTGTATAGAGCTAAGCATCTAAGCATTAAGAAGACTTCCTGGTAATGCCACCCCTGGGGTGACGCTAATAGCTCCCAAGAGTAAAGATAGTTGACTCATTTTATAAAAGCTTGCAAGCAATATTCACAGGGAACAAGTTGATAGAAAACTTGAAACTGACTGTTGGGTGAAAGACAACAATATTCAGACAGTATTAGAATAACAACCAAAATAATATGCAAAGTAATACCCAAATCCCCAGAATAAAAACAAAAAAATTAACAGATATGACGATACAGAGAAATTTAACGCATATCCTGAAAAAAAATCTGTCAGATACTTTATAGACATAGGAAAATAACGATAAGTTTGTTGAAGCAGCTATGAAAAATATGTTCACATCTTAAAAGAAATATCAACCTAATCAGGGAACAAAGAGAATGTTACAACTGAAATAGAAATCATACAACGAGCCAAATGGAAATTACAGAAATGAAAAGTAACATATTTGCAATGAAGCATTTGCTTTTTCATATAAATAACTCAAATTATCACGAGTAATGAGGAAAGACGCCAAGAACATATTCAAATTAAAATCCAGAAAAAAAGTTTCTTGAAAGTCCAGAAAGCCTCGTAACCTGAGGGGCAATGTTAAGATTTCTAAAATGACAGAAAAGGACAGATAAATTGAGTCAAATAGATATTTACCAGCACCAGCCACAATTTTCTCAAACTTGATGCAAAGTGTGAACCTGACGTTCAAAATGCTCTACCAACTCCAGGCAAAATAAATAAAAGGCAGCAAAGGGAGGCACACTTTCATCACATTGCTGAAAGCCCATGATAAAGAGAAAGATCTCAAAGGGGATGCAGAAAAAAAAAAAAAAAAAACAAGACAGGATGCATCCTGCGCCCCTGGGGACAGTGGGGAGTGGAGGAGGCAGCTGACTTTGCACCAGAAACAAGAAGGAGCAGAGCCCATGGAAGGTGTGGTGTGTGGAACGAAACGGTAACTGGCCATCTATGCCCTTAGATGGGGTCAGTGTATGCTTCGGAAATGAGGGGAAATCAGAACAAAGCAGAGTCCTAGGCAGCAGAGTTTTATGTACATGCAAAGGGACCTGTGGTGGGATGAGGAGGAAATAAGCCAGATCAAGAGCTAGATTCAGAGGAGGAAAGAGGACCATGAAAAACTGCAAATAAATATTTAAGAATGAAACGGGGCACCTGGGTGGCACTTCACCTGGTGAGGCGTCTGCCTTTGACTCAAGACATGATCTCAGGGTCTTGGGATCAAGTCCCCGGTGTGGCTCTCTGCTCAGCAGGGGGTCTGCTTCTCCCTACCCCTCTGCCTTTCCCCCACCCCTTGGGCCATCAAGCACACACTCTCTCTCTCAAATAAATAAATAAATAAATCTTCAAAAAAAAATAAAGGTACTAAAAAACAACACATTTTCTTTTCTTCCATGCTTTCTTACTTGATTTATGGGTTTTTTTCTTGGTTATTTACTTTTCTAAATAAAGAAAATGGAAACTTTGGAATTACTAGTATAGAGTTTAGTGTGGAGCTTGGGGGCCTGAGTCCCTTAAGCAGCTACCTTCAGCTCAGGTCATGATCCCAGGGTCCTGGGATCCAGCCCAGTGTTGGACGACCCACTCCGCAGGGAGTCTGCTTCTCCCTCTGCCTCTGCCCTTCCCCCTGCTCATGTTCTCTCTTCTTTCAAAGTGTTCTCTCACTCTTTCAAATAAATAAATAAAATTGTGAAAAAAAAAGAAAAAAGAATGTCCTTGTACATTTAATTGCCTTAAGTGCCAACTTAGGACTTAAAGCACATAGAATAACACTGTAGTCTGTGCTTTATGACATATTTAGAAAGAAAATGTGAATAATAGCAGAAAGTACATGGAGGGGGAATAAGTGTCCACGGTGATACATTTCTTTCAATATATGTGAAAGAGAATAAAATTATTTAAAGTTTAAGTGGAAGGGTGCCTGGGTGGCTCAGTCGGTTAAGTGTTTGCCTTTGGCTCAGGTCATGATCTCAGGGTCCTGGGATTGAGTCCCATATCAGGTTCCCTGCTCAGTGGGGAGTCTGCTTCTCCCTCTTGCTTTCTCTCTCTGACCCTCCTCCCTGCTCATGCTCTCTCTCTCTCTCTCTCTCAAATAAATAAATAAAATCCTTAAAAAATAAAAATAAAACATAAATCTTACATGGAAAATCTCAGAGGCACGTGTCAATCGGAGGGCAAGCACTGAGAGGACTCAGAGTAGCATGCTTAATAAGCCAGTAAGGGATTCAAACGACATTGAGGAGAGAAAAGATATCAACACCAAAGAAAGCTGGAAAGAGCGAAAAGAGATGGTACTACAGTGGTAATGACAAGATGACAAGGACGTAGGTTTCAAAATGACAAGATGATGGAGGCGTGGCGCCACCGCACACCAAGATAGATGGTTTTTAAGAAAAGATAGTTTGCTACTCACAGTTCCCGGGGAGAAGGGGCGCCTGTCCGGAAGTGGAGGAAGAGGGCACCGCAAGCGCCAGAGCTTTTATTATGGTTTCTATTGGGAAGGAGCAGGAGTGACAGAGCAGGCATGTCTAGGGTTGGTTGGTTTGGATGATTTTGAGGGCTCTTGGACATTGGGGCTCTCCCTCGTTGTCTGGTGCCTGGCTCTGGGGTGATCCGAGGAATAGTGGCCCAGAGTGCCAGAGCTCATAGAAGGGGTTGGGGGAGGGGGTCCTCCACTGGTTGCTTTGCAAATGAAAGGCAAGCTCCCAGTGGATCTGTTCTCTGCCTCTCAGAGTTGGCTAACCCTGGGAGGTAAGTGTCCCCAAGACCTCAGAGGCCAGTGCCTCAGAGATGCAGGGAAAATGAAAAAGGCACATTAATACAGATGGCCATCTTAGATCCAATAGTGTTAATACTAATAAATGTAAATGAACTAAACACTTCAATTATAATGCAAAACTAAAGCAAGACCCAGCTACAGACAGCTGTAAACATAGACACAGGTAGGTTCACAGTAAAGGGTCTCAAGGACAAACCATGTCTGTACTAATCATTAGGGAGTTGGAATGGCTCTTCACATAAAAGGGAAAAGAACGGTTGAAGGTAAAAGGGTCTGTTTATGAATAATAAAATGAGCAGTGTATGAAAAAGATGCAAACATCTCAAATGTGCATAGGTGCCTCCCGATAGAGTCTTAGGATATTCAAAAGAATGAGGGTGTTTCTTGACCCTAACAAAGACATCTGGAAAACTGGCAAGTATTTGGAAAACAAGTATCACATTTCTAGATTTAAAAAATGCAATGGAAATTAAAAAAAAAAATACACAAGTTCAAGTGTGTGGGATAAAGGAAAGATAAAGTGCTTTCAAGACAGTGTACAATTCTATTATTTGTGTTTGACACTTTTAAAATCCATAATTGAGCTTCTACCTAAAAATGACATGAAAAGAACAGTAAATAAACCAAAAGGAGACACAAGGAAGGAAGTAACAAATAAATAGCAATGGTGAACCCTACCATAGAGTATTTATGTAACCAAATTTTAGTTCTTTTAAAATATTTATAAAACCCATAAACTCTTTGCTAGACTAATTAAGAAGAAAAGAAAACATCATGAAATAACCCTGGGTGAGAAAGGGAGGGTACACTATGGAGTCTACAAACCTTCCAATGTTAAGAAAATTAGGAACATATATATGGCAAGAAATAGGAAGAGGCACAGATTTGAAAAAAACAAATGACCAACACTGGCATAGAAAAATAGCTAAGCAGATTGTCCCCATCCACCAGAGAAACTGAACCTGTCATTTAAAAATTCCCAAGGTGCCGGGCACCTGAGTGGTTCAGTCATTGGGCGTCTGCCTTTGGCTCAGGTATGAACCAGGCGTCCTGGAATTGAGCCCCGCATTGGGCTCCCTGCTTAGCGGGAAGCCTGCTTCTCCCTCTCTCACTCCCCCTGCTTGTGTTCCTTCTCTAGCTGTGTTTCTCTCTGTCAAATAAACAAATAAAATCTATAAATAAATAAATAAATAAATAAATAAATAAATATTCCCATAGTAGGGGCGCCTGGGTTGCTCAGTTGGTTAAGCGACTGCCTTTGGCTCAGGTCATGATCCTGGCCAGGATCAAGTCCCACATCGGGCTCCCTGCTCAGCGGGAAGCCTGCTTCTCCCTCTCTCGCTCCCCCTGCTTGTGTTCCCTCTCTGGCTGTGTTTCTCTCTGTCAAATAAATAAAATCTTTTAAAAAAAAAATTCCCACAGTAGAAACTGTAGGTGCAGACAGCCTCAGTGACCAATACCATCATGTCACCAAGGATGAATTCATACCAATTTTAAACAAACATTTCGAGAAAAGAGCAAGATGGAGGTCACTATAGAAGAATGAATGCTGGATGCTTGGAAGCAAAATTTAGAACATTATTGTTATATAATGTCAGATACTTTTTGATGCTCTAATGTAACAATACATTATTAATGTATTGTTACATTAGAGCATCAAAAATATAAAATCACTAGGAATAAATAAATTGAATGAAATACATACAGCATCTTTGCCCTAAAAAGTCCAAAACTTGCTAGAATAAACTAGACACAACGTAACATGTGTGACCAAAAAGTCACACTTATAGACTGGCTGACTCAATGTTGTTAGGGGAGCAATAGCCCCAAACTATATATGTATTCAAAGCAGTCCCATTGAAATCCCTGTTAATTTTAGAAAATGACATTCTGAATTTGTCATGTATATGGAAATATAAATGACCTGATGATTTTTAAAAGAAAGAACAAATTTGTAGAACGTACACTATATGAGATCAAGAATTATTACAAAGATACGCTATTTGAGATAACCAAAAGGAAAAAAAAATCAATGGAACAGAATAGAGTTGAGAAACAGATTTATATTTTTATAACGACTGATTTTTAAAAAGATAGTGCCAACACGGTTCTAGCAATAATGAGGTCTAGTCACCTCGTGGTGTCCTGAAAACTGGCCAAATGCAGAAGTAGTGAATACTGGTAATATGCCTGATGTTATTTGAAGAAGTACTTTGCAATGTATCCCAGAGATATACACAAAAGATAAATATGTACGGCTTCCAGAAGTAACTAGAAACCAATCTCTTCTCAATCTTGAGGGGGGCAAAGATTTCTTAGGACCCATTAGACAATTAAACTATAAAAGACAGGTGACAAAATAAACTTCATCAGAAAAAAAATCAATATAAAAGGCAGATTAAATAATGATTAGACCAACCATCCAGTGGTGGGTATATTCCCCAAACACATATGACAAAATAGTTGTATCTAGAATATCAACAAACTCACACAACTCCTTAGCGAAGAGACGATTTGTTACAAAATGGACAAAAACACTTCTGTAGACACTGTATCAGTTCCTTGATGGGGAAGATTTTCAAGTGATCTCTACTTACAGGAAAAAGTGCTAGTCCCCTGTTACCAGGGAAACCGACTACCAGGACTCCACCACTAGAGGCGCTGCAATCAGTAAAAGTAATAAGACTGAGAAAAGCAGATTCTTAAGAACAGGAAGCTGCTGAGCTCAGTGAGTGTGAACGAATGGGAGCACTCTGCACTGGTCTGAGAGTCTCTCATAAAGCTGAACACTTCGGTGACCCAGCACCCCACTTCTCCACCGGAAGACGTGCTCATGAATTTCACAGCAGCTTTATTCGTGATAGGCAAACACTGGAAGCAACCCACATAGCTGCCCATCAGCAGAAATCTGAATAAAAATTAGTGTTCTATTTGTGCAGTGGAATACTACTGGACAACCCACAAACTGCTAATATACACAGCAAGACTGAATCTTAAAAACCGTATCTTAGGGAAAAGGAATGCTGTTTTGCCAACAATGGAGCGCTCTTTTTCCTTTTAGATTTCAGTGGTTGGGAGGTGCCCCTGGGTGGTTGAGTCGGTTAAGCACCTGACTCTTGATTTCAGCTCAGGTCATGATCTCAGGGTTGTGGAATCCAACCCCTTAGTGGAGAGTCGGCTTGAGATTCTCTCTCCTTCTCTCTGCCCCTCTCCCTGCTGTGTTCTCTCTCTCTCTCTCTCTCTCTCTCTCTCAAGTAAATAGATAAATAAATTTCAGTGGTTGGGAAGCACTTGTGGGCAGGAGAGAGGTTCGGGAGAACATCTTGTGAAATAGAATAGTCTGACACCAGGAAGAAATGATGTCTTATGTTCTTTACAGCTGCAGTCTAGCCCATGGGAACTTTTTACACCTGAAATACTTATGAAATCTAGAACCCAATTCTCTCTCTAGAGAGAGACCGAACGTATTTTGTAATATTTCATATACAGTAATTTTTTCATGAATGCAGCCACCGCCAATTAATGGGGCAGGTGGGGAGTCTATTGTCCACACAGCCTCAACAAGGCTATTCCACATTGTGGGAAATACCATCACCAACAGTGGTCTGAGTGTCTTATGCCTTCATCACATTTCAGTGACTTGTGCCAAAGAATCATTTATGTGTTTGTCTGTGTGGTATGTATTCATTTAAAAATCCTTTGGTATTCTTTTTTTTTTTTTTTTTTTTTTTTTTTTTAGAGAAGGAGATGTCAATGGGCTGAGGGAGAGAGACAGAGAATGGTAAGCTGGTTCCATGCCCAGTGTGGAGCTCGACGATGACTTGATCTCATGACCCTGACATCATGACCTGAGTCGAATCCAAGAGTCGGATGCTTAACCAAATGAGAATCCTAAGCGCCCAGTATTATTTCTTTTATATAATAGATTGACTTTTAAAAACATGCATAAGGTTTTGTTGTATTTATAGGTAAGGGTATATCATTTCTGTAATGTTATATTATACTGAGACTACCTTATATTGATTATATTGATACTATCTTATATTATTATATTAATATTGATACTTATATTGATACTATCTTGACCCTATCTTATATTGATTATATATTAATCCTATATTAATACATTGATTATATATTAATCACAAAGGGTCCTGGACCTGATGGAGTGGACAGGCAGGTGTCCTTCTTGCGAGAAGCTGCACAAGGGATTTAACATCATATTCACCATGACATCCGATGACCAGGTCGGCCCTGATTGGCACACGCTGAATCAAAGCCATCAGGAGGCAGTGTCCCTGAGTGTGGACTCTGGAACCAGAGGAACAAGACTGAGATTGGGCACCCTCACATCCATGTGCTGAAGCCACCCTCCTCCCTCTCTGAGCCGGTGGTCCTCACCTACAAGTCTGTGGGTTTCCAGTTTCTGTTGTCGGTGGGCTTTTCAGTACCTAGAATGACTCAGCATATATTCTGAACTTCGAAAACATCGAACTTTTAAGATTCATCCCTAATGATATCTCTTCCACAAAGGTTTTCTGCTGATGCACAGTGAATGTGTTCTTTCTTGATATGTAACATTTTTCTCCCTTCAATTCAGCCTGATGTCATGCATACTCTTTGATCATTTAAATGCTAATCATCTTTAATAGCTTAGAAGCAACTGTCTCCTATGTGATATCTCCTCAAGCATTGCTCTATTGTCTGATCTATTATTTAGCTAGCTAGCTAATTAGATGATAGATAGATAAGAAGATAAATTAGAACCCCAAAGAATTTTTTTTGTAGGTTGCATGGAAATATGACAAATAGATTTACTTCACTCGCTTCTTACATTCCCGTACTCTCTCCAGAGGAAGGGAAAGCACAGTCTAAATTTCAGGCCCTTAGGCAACTCACGATCTGCTGGGATAAAGAAAGAATAGAAATAAACTTTAATAGAGCAAAATACTATCCATAGATTTGAGTCTTTGGGTTCAAAGAAGTCTCCATAGAACGACAACCTTCGAAAGGGCATTCCATGAAAACTAATGGATATTTACAAATCCCAGGATGCAGAAAGATTACAAAAGAAAGGAAACAGTGAGAATCTTTGCCAATTAAAGGACATGAAAGAAACTTAGAAGGACAAAGAACTGGAAAGAAAGGTTTAGATCAGACTTTGAGAAACTTTTAATTTTAATATCAAGGGTGGGATGTCATTGAAGATCCAGAAGCTAAAATAAGTAAAGTAATTTTGTTTGTGTTTTACAAACATCGCCAAAAGGCAGTAGATTCAATGGGACAATGACTCAGAAAGTGGGAGGAACGGTCCAGGTGACAGTGCCACCAGGAGAATCCCCATGGGGGCTTTTGTAAGAGGAACAATCATGGTGGACCTAAAAATCAACTCTTGAATTTTCTCTAGGTTAAAAACCATAAAATCACATCGACATTTGGATATTCTTTACAACACTCATCAGTTCTTTCTGAAGAAACCATTACCGTCTATTTTTCTCTGAATTTACGAGCATTTATCTCCCTTCTTGATGTTTCTTATTCCAGCTTGACTTGTTTATTATCTTATAGAATATGATTAGCTATTTCATGAGTTTAGGTAATTAACCTGTCACTGTGGGTTTGAAAAGCACAATGTGAAGACTGTTGTATCAAGGATGAATGCATGGGGACAGCCCGGGGACAGAGGAATAATCTAATCCGACCAGCTGTTGATGAGGAGTTAGGCTCCAAGGTGCACATGAAGCATGAAGCAAGGTCACAGAGGTGTCTCTGGAGGGGCCCTTGTGAGGACATAGGCCCCTTTACCTGGTGACTGCTGTAATGTAGGGGCAGGATCAGCCTGGCAAGTAATCCATCTGCAAAATACAGGCTTCCAAAGACCTGGTGTGCAATCTTAGAAGGACAGAGGTGTTGCTGGGAAGCTACTTAGTAAAAAAAAAAAAGAAAAGAAAAGAAAAAGAAGGAGGGAAACTGTTAAATGTAGTTTTTAACGATGAGCCATGGGTGATACAGATTTGTTTCTCTCTCTGATTTTTGTCTCCTTAACACTTTCATATGAGTGGTGAGTTCTAGGTTCATAGTGGTGTGAAACCTGTTGTAGCGGTGACAGACATCAGCACAATCAGTTTCAATTAGATGCTACTTAAGTAATAAAATACCAGGCGTTCAATGATTACATTTTGTTTCTAAGAGATTTAAATAGGGATCCCTGGGCACCTCAGTCAGTTAAGTATCTGCCTGCAGCTCAGGTCATGATCTCAGTATTCTGGGATTAAGTCCTACAATGGGTCCCTGCTCAGAGGAGAGAGCTTCACACTCTGCCCCTTCCCCACACTCATGGTCTGTCTCTCCCCAAAATTAACACATAACATCTTTTAAAAAAAAAGGTTTATATGTATTCATCCACATATTTCTATGGACTATGAAGGCTTGAAACTGAATGTCATCAATGGTTGGAAATACACATGTATTTTATAGACTTGTAATAAACTATGTGTGACAAATAATAAAGGGAGAATACATACCACTTCCATTTGGAAAGTAAGGACACGGAAAGAAAGGGACCAGCAGCCTGAGGTGTCAACTGAACAATCACCCTGTTGGTACGGTCCCTTTTGGTTCCTTAATCCAGAAACATTCCCGCACATGCGTCCTATTTGGGCATGAGGGCTCAACACTAAAGAGGAAGGGTGTGGAGAGGTGGCCTGGACTTGGTCAGACACACTAGGATTCACACCTTAGCTCTGACTTTTCCTGTCATAGAAATTGTCACCAAATTCCTTGGTTCAGTTATTCGATCTCTGTAGCATTTCTAAAGAAACGGATAAAAATAGTTTACCACACTATTATGGCATATACAAAAGGTGAAGGGTGAGGTATAAGATCTCGGCCATACTTCGATAAATATGCTCTTCCCTTCCTTGCACGAGCCATTGGCATATTTGGGGAGCTCGGATCCTCAGAATAGTGAAGCTGAAAGGATGGGCCACAACAGTGAATATTGTGATAATCGAATGGACGTTACCATTTTTTCTTTATTTTTTATATGTAATGTTATATGTATTTTATTCTCTGATTGCTCCTTTGCTTCTTAACCTAGGTCAGCATTATGATCTAGATTTTCTCTATGAGAAATCCAGGATTTAATTGACTCGCTAAATAGTGCCCCCTAGTACCTGGTGATACAGTTGAGATGCAAAATCGAAGTCATACCTTCAAGTCCAAAACAAAATGCATTTTGTTAATTTCTCCAGTAGACAGATTCTTCACTGTTAGTATGTAACACTTCATCTCATCCAAAACAACAAGAGGCAAGAGTGCATCACTGATGAAAGTAACTTCTGTTTCACTCTTTGATCTATTCTGTGTATTATCCATCCATCGAGGCATAACTCTCCCCCCACCCCCATAAATGTCACACTATTCAAGATGATACATACTTTCTTTGGTTATATATGAAATATTTTTGGAATAAACATCTAGCAAACCAGCAGATCTCGAATTTACAACTGGGCTCTATGTCCACCCCTGGATAAAGGCCAGAGCTCCACAGGGAAAGTGGAGTAGAGATTTTGATTTTATACCCAGGGTGTGACATACAAGTATGATTTATAATGAAACTTTTATCTGTGCTACTAGAGATGAGACTTGCTCAAGCAGTAAATCACTAGCAAATACTTAGTAGTTAACTAGATAGGTAGGCTAATCATTAAGCATTTTTATTGGTTTGTAAATCAACTTTATGGACTTGTTTAGAGCTCTATTCTCAAAACACTTCAGGATTTTTTAAATTTTATTTTATTTTTTTCCCTTCACTTCCCCGATGTGTTCACTAAGGCAAATCTTAGGCTTCTTTCCCAGCCATGTGGACCCAATATACTTGTGCAAATAAATCTGTTTTAATTTTACTTCTACTGTTTGTTCTATATAAACCTGAGTATTGAGATTCTGCTCCCTGCTGATAGGATCTAGACTGGGCAGCTGAGACATCTGAGCTCTTCTAGGTACCAAAATGAGGTAGGACACTGACCAAGAAGGAATGGTTGGGGACCAGAGAGATAGAGAGTCCAGATAAACAGAGCTCACACCTTTCCTTGTTTGGATTCTCAGTCGATCTGATTATTGGCCAGTCTCTTAACTCTCTGCTCTGGATAATGTCTTCATAAAGATACAAACATGTAGAAAAAAAAAAAATACACTGCATGAGGTTTACATAGTAAAACAGAGTAGGGACTCATCATTGAGTAGCTTCAATATTATGACTGGAAACCCTTGAGAGTAAAAAACCAAAACCAAAAATAAAAAAAGCCCAGTCTGGCACTTTTTAGACATGGCATATTTTGCAGGTTGGCATCAGTCCCTCAAAGTACCTGTCTGGAGATATCCTCTGCCAGCCATTTTAAGTACACATTCCAGTGTGGTTCAACTTTCTCACTCGTTTTTCTCTTGTTTGGTAGTGTAGATCTTTGTCTTTGCTCAGTCATGCTCCTGCTGCACCCCCAGGGTCTGTGGGCTGGAGGGACGCTGCCATCACATGGACCTAAACCCCGCCCATGGGAAACGTTTTGTAAAGTCTCCCCTGATTCCTTCAGGATTAATCCCTGTCTCCACAGGACTGCTAACACATGGTAATTCCATGCGGACTCTCATTCTTATACCTGCTCTTTCATTTAAATGTCTATTTCTTTCCTACCTGTTATTCTGTAATGACCTTAGGGGGA